>JAEKOY010000291.1:0-27903 GCA_021234595.1 Delia radicum
GTGTTTCCCTTGCCTGGGTAACAATCTTGACGAGATGCGAGGGCTTAAGTGCAATCTACTGTTCTGATCTCCTGTGCTGGGGTAAACGTTGTATATGTCTTCACAGGTGGTCAAGAATACTGAAGGAATGCACAACTAAAGGTTACTCACCTTGTCATGATAATGAGGCGGTAGTGGGTATACACACTGTCTGAACCATTATCAGTACATATAATACTAGGTAACAGCCCGCGGGTTCGCCCTTGTATGGTGGGGGCTTTACCAGTGGTTGGTACTATACACATGCACTTTTAAGGTCAAGGTGTTGGTAGCGGTGCCGAGGGCCTGTGTGACTAGTTAGTGCGTAAAGAAACTAGTTGCTAACAGCTCCCTCAGCGCCAGGGCAATGCGCTGTTGTACTTTAGTTGCTAGTCCACGTACGCCGTCACTGCGTGGTACGGTCCGTCTTTACGTGCTTACTCGTGGGAACAAAATTGAAAGTTCGAATTTATAAAAAAAAAGGATGCGACAGACGATGTGACTGACCAGGATATGGGTCTTTCGGACGTCTCGGTTGAGGAGTCGGGCAGTGCTTGTGGTGAGCTAACGCTCTCGGTTGTTCATGACAGCATTATTGGACATGAACAGCAAGTACTGTCCGACCTACATGTGTATGGTCTTCTAGGACTGTCGAGTGACTCCGCTGGTGAAACTGGAGCCACTCAGGGTTGGAGAGGGTGACTCTGCTCTCTGACGAGGGGCAGGATATCGTAGGGATGTCTGCTCACAGTCAGACCGCGGGCGCGGCCTCTTCAGTCAGTGAGGCTGGGGGACACCGGGGGGATCACTCGGTAGAAGATTATCCACAGCTTGTTCGGCAGGGCGCCGTGGAGGAGTTGCCAAGCGCCCCTTCACGAGATTTTAACAACACCAGCCGAACGAAGGAGGAGAAGGCGCGGAACGGAACGAGGAAATCACTCGCATATCTGGACAAGATGGCGAAGTGTGATCCTTTGTCGTTTACCGCGAGGGATAGGCACCTTCTGAGACGGCACCGGCAAAGCGTTGCTAAATTCGAGAGAATTTACGGCCTGTCAGTACCGTTCTGGGTTGGTCCTCTCCCTGGAAAAAGCAGGAGGATGTAACTGTCAACCCTTGCACTGCTCAAAAGAGTAAAGGGTTGGAGGTTGCATCAACCTGCCGTAAGGAGAATGGTGCTGTCCCTATGACCAATGCGCTCACGTCTACGGAACGAGTTGCGGAGGGAAAAGGGACGACACCGAAGGTTGGAGGTAAGGTTGCTAAGGCAATGGGCACGGGGAGGAAGACTGGAAACTCTCTGACCGTTTCCTCTAGTGGCTTCCGTAAGGAGGCCAGTACAGGAAAGGGAACGGGCAGTGACAGACCTTCCAAACCGGCGTTGCCAAGGTCACTGAGCTCAATGAAGAGGGATTGCTCATCCTCGGCTGAAGCTCTTAAGGGATCTAATAAAGAGATCATTAAGAGGGTCAGATCTGGAGATGACCAGCCTTCTTCATCGAGCAAGAGGGTGAAGAAATCGGTGAGCCTAGAAAAGCATCTTCAGGTGGCTGTCGTCGATCTAAATGATCCAGACGGGAGGATCAGTACTGATCTATGGCAGCTAGTTGAGGGTAGGCTGATCGATGAACTGGCCGTATTCAAGGGCAAGGAGGAGGATGTATCCTTCAATGGTGCAGACTGGGCTAAGGGAGTGAAAATTGTCAATTGTGGTAACAAGAATTCCTTGGAATTCTTAAGAACCACAATCGGCAAGTGCAGCGACATTAACCCAGAAGCAAGGCTTGAAGTGATACAGGCCTCCGAGCTGCCACTCAGGTCCATAGTGACAGTGTGGATTCCACCACCCGTACGCACGGTGGAAACCATACTGGCGGTATTGGGCAACCAGAACGGCAGGCTCCTTACCGACCAATGGAGGCTTGTGGCCTCAATGGCTTGCAAGGAGAATGCTGGTAAGGACTTTCGGTTCGCCGTGGACCGTAAGTCGAAGGAATTCTTGGATGAGGTGGGGGGGTTGTTAAGTTCGGTCTTGGAAATGTCAGGTTTAGATACCATAAACATGACAGGTCCAAAGAGGTTGCTAGTGGTGCAAATAAACCTGCACCACTGTGAAGCAGCGTCAGCCGAACTAGCAATCTTCCTCATCAAAAATCAGGCGGACGTGGCCCTTATCCAGGAACCTTGGATTAATAAAAATAAGGTTTGTGGACTAAGGGTCACGGGATACACATTATTTGTTCGTCTACAGAGGACAAGGTAAGAACGTGTATATTAGCGAAGAATGAATTGAATCTAATCATGTCTCATTCTTTCAGATGCGGTGACTTGACCGTCGTAAATGGAGAAGCCAAAGGTAAGAGAACTCTTACACTTGCTTCGGTGTACATGCCGTACGAAGCAGTAGACCCGCCTGGAACAGAGGTGAGGAGAACTGACGGCACGTGCAAGAAGGATGGGTGCTATCCTTATTTGGGATGCGATGCCAATGCACATCACAACCAATGGGGGGAGCGCAGATATCAATAAAAGGGGTGAGTTAATGTTTGATTTTATAACTACCAACAATCTTATTATTTGTAATAGGGGCAATATGCCGACATTCAGAAACAGAGATAGGCAGGCAGTGATAGATTTAACATTAGTGAACCGTGATGAGCAACTTGTTGCGGACTGGAGGGTGGCATCGGACTGTACTTTTTCAGACCATAGTCGTATTACCTTCACAGTGAACATTGACTCATCCAGGGGAGTTCCGTTAGGAACCCCAGGGGTACGAAATGGGACTCCTTCAAAGAAGGAGTGCGTATTGGGTTGGAGCAAGAGGCCCTTGGCGATTTGCTGCCGACTGATTTGGATGGTGCGGTGAACAGGTTCACTCACCTTCTAAATGAGAGCTATGAGCTATCGTGTCCGGTTACATTTCCGGGTAGGCGCAAACAGCCCAAATGGTGGACCAAGGAACTTCAGGTTCAAAGGTCGACGGTAAGGAGGCTGTTTAATAGGGCCAAACTCACGGGAGCACAGAGTGATTGGAACACCCACAGGGTGCAATTCAACAAGTACAAGGCGGATCTAAAAAGGGCAAAGAGGCTCTCATGGAGGCAGTTCTGTGATTCCATCGAGAATGTCAACGAGTTGTATAGATTCCGACGGATTTATCCAAGGACCCTAAAGGCCTTGGGTATATCCAAAGGAATGACGGCTCATGGACTGAGTCCAGCTCTGAGACCCTAACCTGCTTATGGAGGCGCACTTCCCGGGTGTTTGGAAATTGGATGTATGGACGATCGTCAAGGAGACGGAATGTCTGTGACATTGGACAATACATCCGACCTCATCGAGGAAATAGTCACAAGGGAGAAGCTAGGATGGGCGGTCAATACCTTCGACCCATATAAATCACCGGGTCCGGACGGTATTTTTCCGGCTATGCTCTGCAACATCCCGGACGATGCACTATTTCTGCTGGTGAGCATATACAGGAAATGCCTTAGTGGCGGGCATCTGCCTAGGGGGTGGAGAGAGGTCAGGGTAATTTTTATACCCAAGGCTGGTAGGGCGGGCCACTCGAAACCGGGAGATTACAGACCTATCAGCTGTCTTCATTTTTGCTGAAGACACTTGAGAGACTGATAGATCTGTATCTTAGAAGTAAAATTGATAACCCATCTCATCAGCAACGCTCAACACGCTTACCTGAAAGGTAAATCAGTTGAGAGTGCGCTTCACGAGGTGGTGGGCTACATTGAGCACGGCCTGAGATACAAGGAGTATACTCTTGCTGCGTTTATGGATATAGAAGGGGCCTTTAACAACATTAGGATCGAGGCCATTAGGGATTCGCTGGTGGGGCGGGTGTTAGGGGCTTTCTGGTGAGTGGATAGTCCGTATGCTTAGCAGCAGGATCATCAACTCGAGCCTGGGGGATCATAATGTAAGGAGAAGGGTTACCAGAGGGACGCCTCAGGGGGGAGTTTTATCTCCTCTTCTGTGGCTGCTAGCGGTTAACGGAATTCTCAGGACATTTGACTCCAGGGGAGGGAAAGTCGTTGCCTACGCGGATGACATAGTACTGCTGGTCAGGGGGAAATTTTTGCCCACGATCAGCGAGATTATGCAGGTGAGGCTGGGCGAGCTCTCGGCTGGGCGCGAAAGATAGGGGACTGGGGGTAAACCCCAACAAGACTGAACTGGTGCTTTTTACCAGGAATATAAATAGAGGAGTTTAGGAGGCCAGTGTTAGATGGTGTCGAGTTGCCTCTATCGGACTGTGCGAAGTATTTGGGGTGCTTCCTAGACAGCAAATTGTCGTGGAAGAGAAATACTCAGGAAAGGATGAAGAGAGGGCCTCAATGCCTACTACACATGCAGAAACTCCATCGGTAAGAATTGGGGGACTAAGGACCGGATATGTAAACTGGATTTACACGTCGGTAGTTAGACCTATTCTCACTTATGGATGTACTGTCTGGTGGGATGCATTGAGAGTGGATAGCTGTAGGAAGTTGCTCAACACAAGGCCCCAAAGGAGTGCCTCTCTTGGTATCACAGGTGCGAGGAGAAGTACTCCACAGGCAGCGTGGATATCATACTGCATCTATCCCCCAATGAACATTATGTGAGGAGTCTGGCTGCTGGAACTTATTTAGGCTCTACGAGTCTGCGCTGGTAAGACCTAGGAGAGATTGACACACAAACAAAATATTGTACGTAAGTAGGACTACTTGATCATGGTAGTAGTCTCGAGGGATATCGGATCATATGATATTGACCTTAGGACTTCGGTGGAACACCTCCGGTGGACTTCCCGATTAGGGAGGTCTGGCGTGGATCCAATGCGCTGTTTGAGGGGTGGGGCAGTATTCACGGACGGATTCCAAAATGGACACGGGCACGGGTGCCGGTGTTTATATTGCTGACACTGACGTGAAAAGATCATACAGACTCCCCAGATGAGTGCAGTGTCTTCCAAGCGGAGATCCTGGGCGATCTGGAGGGCGACGGAAGTGATACTGGGACACATCGTTGGGGGATCTAGGGGTGACAATCTATGTCGACAGTCAGGCGGCACTCAAAGCACTGACAAACTACACGGTGCGCTCGCGCCTGGTCGCACGGTGTAGGTGTGCTCTGAGGGAGCTCATGGAGGCATTCACGGTGAGGCTGTGTTGGGTACCCGGACACTGCAAGGTGGATGGCAATGAGTTGGCGGACGAACTTGCGAGGGAGGGTTCAAATCTGGACTTGGCGGTAAGAGACGGGGGGGTAAAGCCCCCTTTATGTTACTACTTTGAGGTTATACGGAAGGGATTCCGCGAAACCGTTAACCAATCATGGAGGAACAGAATGGACTGCAGGGTGTCTAGGGCGTTATGGCCCGCTTTGGACGCAGGGGCAACCAAAGGTTCTTCTAGGACTGGACAGGGAAGGTCTCAGGACCCTTACGGGGTTCCTGACCGGTCATTGTGCTGTCAGGGCTTTCACAACAGATGGGACAGGACATACCGGATTTTTGCAGGCTGTGCGAGGACGTTGAGGACTGGAGACGCGTTGAGCATATAATGTGCCACATGTCCTAGGTTACAGGGTCTCAGACAGAAATGGCTAGGAGATAGATTTCACGACGAACTCGGGTGTGTCGCTGGATGCAATCCAGTTGATTTGCTGATGATTTGTCAGGGAGATAGAACGGCTGTTCCTAGTAAGGGGACGTTAGGATCCGGTTTCTGGGGAGTAAATATATACTTTCTACCTTTCTTTTATTTTATCTTTCAAGCTATGTTTTCTGTCTATTTCTACTCTTTCTCACCCGTTTTTTCTCTGAAGGGATTCACAATGGACCGTATTGGTCTCCGAGTGGAGTTGTGCCCTTGGGTACATAACCCTTCCTAACCTAACCTAACCTAACCTAATTAGTTGTTTTTACCAATGCTTTTCCAACGTTTTTAAAATTATGATTTTGGTACTGGCGAAGCACTCATTGCCAGTGCCTTTGTCAATGTTTTAAAAAAGAAACGGATAAGCCCTGCCGGTCTTATCATTTTGGGGCTGGCAAAGCACTTATTTTATCCATTAAAAAAGCACTTAATTGGTTGTTTTCTCCCAATAATTTGCCAACGTTTTTAAACGCAGGCAAAGCGCTCATTGCCAGTGCTCTTGCCAAAAAGTGTGTTCGATTACTTTCCCAGTAAAGTCCAAGTAAAAATTACTCCAGTAACAAAATTACAGAGAGTAAGACAAATTGACAAAAAAGTAACGAACGGAAAATTTGTAACAATTGGTAAAATATATAAAACAGATGATTTTAAATAACAAATATTAAAAAAAAATCACCTGGTCATTATGGAAAAGATAAAAGTTAATTGAAATTGTCGACCAGAAATAATTTAGAATGTTTTTTAATTTCTTCCATAGTTAATTCTTTAATATTTTGCACTTTGAATCCATAGACAATTAAAATTTAATTTAATATTTTTTTTGTTTACTAAAAATACAAGCATAGTTTTTTCAATCATATGTTTTTTTTTCTTCTTACAAATTCTTACTGGCAAAAATTTATCCAGTAGAAACTTGTAAGTTTTTTGTCAACCTGTCACTTTACTCTCTCTTCTTACTATTTTTTACTGAGTATTTGTGTAAACGAACACCTTCCAGCAAAAACTTTTACAAATTTTTAAAAAATTTTTGTGTTATCGAACACACTTAAAGTTGTAAAAAAGAAACGGCCAAGCCCTGCCCGGTGTTATCATTTTGTGGTTGGCAAACGCTCATACCACCGTTGAAAGCACTGGGCCAATGCATTGCCGTTCGTATTTTTCTGGCTGGGTATTAATGGGAGATGTAATAATCATTCTGATTGGTTATCTGCTGTTGATGAGGAATTGAAGTCGATGGAGAAAAACAAAGTGTGGAAGCTTGTTTAAATGTCCTCAAATGTTTTAAAACAGTTGGATGTTTACAATTAAGAAACAGGGATGTTAAATGGGCTTTTCAATTTTGTATCAACTTCCAACAAAATTGTACTTTTTGGACCTTCGCGGTACCATTTTTTTTTTTTAATTTAATAAAACAACAAACAAAGTACATAAAAATTCACTTATACACAAAAAAAAACAAAACTTAACAATAACATATGAATACATGAATATATGAGATCAAAATCATGGAATTATTTGTTTAGTTAATAAACTATTTGGAATGTTTACATCATAGCAGCATGAATTTGTCGATCTTAACCAATCCTTTGTCTGTATGAGACTTGATAATATTGGCACATGTAGTCTGTTTCTTTCCTTAGTTTTTATTATATTTTGAAAAGAAAAAACTCTTCCACATTTGCAGGCGAGTGTGGAATGGAACAAATTCCAGCAACGACTCTAGAAATGTCAGGTAACATATTGACATTCAGTTCATTTTGAAAATTAGCTACTACCGACCAAAAACTACAAATGTTTTAATTTTTTAAACGACTTCAGTTGCTCAACATCAGCTAAAGCTCTAAAGTGATTATTTGTTGAATCAAAATTTGCAATTTCATTCGGGAACATTTTTACTAGAAGATTTACAATACTACTTGTTTTACCTGAAATAACATTTTCAGGAGTAAATTTATGGAACCACATTAAGATTGTTTGGCATTTTCTTTCATTTCTTTAACAATAATTTAATTTAATTTTCACTTCTTCAGAATTTTAATAAATTCAAAATAAAAGTGAAGTTGGCTGCAACAAGTGTCAATATATGTCAGAGCACTATACAACACAATACCATTCGTCAAATTTCCGATATTTAAAAAAAGTCTACAAACTCCTCAAAATGATGATAAATCGTCAAATCTGGCGGATATGGTCGCATATATTTTAAGCGCTCATTACATAAAACGAATAAATGCAATGAAAAAGGACACAATAGCAATTTGTTTGCTATACTAAAAATTCAAAAAGGGGAAAAATTTAAAACTTCGGGTTCTGATGAGATCTTTAGCCATGTCGAAATACTAGTATCAACTTAGCTAATATGTTTGATTTGCTTTACTGTTATAAATATACGGAAGTTGAAAATAACATAAAAATAATCTCGATGTGCATATATAAAAACAAAAAACTAATATAACTGTAAAAATGTTTAAATTGTACCAAATGAGTCGCGGTAGTACCACGGTACTTTAGAACGTCACAATGTACCAAAAAAAGTACAATTGTACCAACTTTAACATCCGTGTTAAGAAATATGCAGATGGTAATACCATCGTTACATGTAAGACTGTTGCTAAAGGTTATCTACAAATGTTTGGTGTAGATTACGAGGATATTTCTTTCCAGTAGCAAAATTATCAACAGTAAGAATTGTTTTTGACAGTTGGAGTAACGTACGAATTTTATATTCACCAACTAGATATAAAACTACTTTCCTACATTTAGAACTAAAGGAAGAAATTACAATAGAAATTCCTTGTGGCAGATCTGATTAAATATGGTAACATAAGTAAAAGATGCTAGATATGGGGCAATATAAATTTGTTCGAAAAACAAAAATTATATCTTTGTATATATTGTGCCATACAAAGCAATATATAACGAGATATAACATAATATATAAATATTATTACTCGGGATCTTACAGTATGAAAAACAAAAAACATTAACTCATTATTGGCCAAGTGCTCCGTTTTCATCCTAGTATTTTTAAACTGTTATCTATTAAATCTGATAAGGATAATTAAGCAGTTTAAAACCCTTAAACTAATTAAATCGCTGTTCAAAAAATTTTTGACTTAAATATTTACAATTTATCTTAATTTTACATCCCGGGTAAAAATAGTTATATCTTGTCATATATAATATGATTAAGTCATATCTGACTTTGAATGAAGTCACATTACGGCTAATATCATTATATACAAATACCTCTGATCATTTTTATTGAGATTTATTTATACGGTACTTGATATTATTATACGTCTCCAAATCTTACTCTATATATGACTACATAAGCCATATAATAATAATCCAAATATATGTAATGACCGATATGATATATGGTCCCATGCTAAGTTTTATTAAATTATATGTGACGACATACTGAAAATATTTTCTTTATAATTTTATATATCATTATATAAAATCGCATACATATTTTGGTAAAGTTCAATATCAAATTAAGTTATACGCAAGATAAGTTTTTCTTCCATATGGATTCACATATAACCATACTAATTTTATAACGAAATTATTTGCAATTGATTTATTTTCTATATTTCAAATAAAAAATGATTACATTTTATAAGACTTAATATTAAAACTTTTACAAGGGATTTTAATTTTTGATTTTGTTTCGTAAATTTGTCTATTCAGTTATTTTTATTTCAAACCCATTAAATTGATTCAAATTAGATTTAATTACTTTTGTGAAATATTAGTAAAGCGGAATTATAGGTTTGTTTTAAAATTTGGGAAGCCAAATATACATTTTAATTTATTTATTTATGAATTTCAATAACCTAGCCCAGAGGTCATATACCTACACAAAAAGTAATAAAATAAGCTAATTAAAAGATTAAAAATCGGCAAACCTTGTACGAATGTCGCGTTAGCGACGTTGGAAATGCCCATATACCATCCAGCGGAGTGAAGGGTTATAAATAAGTTAATGAGAGTTATTAACTAAATTTATAAGTACTTACCACACGTTTGCCAAAATTTCCAATTCTGAAAAAAAAAATAATTATTATTTTACTATATTATTTTGTAAATTTTAAATGAATCTTACTCGTTCTTTTATCATATAATCTATATTTTCTTGCAAGTAATTCATGTGTTGAAAATACCAGGGCATTTGGTGCTCTTCTCCATTGCGCTGTTTTTTCCAATTCATAAGAACACTCCCTACGCATAGCATTTATTTGCAGTTTAGCAAATTTCCATGTAATATTGGCGCTTAATTTTTCATTAACTTCATTGGAAATAGTTTCAAAAACATTTCTGAGAAACATTTTTAACATTTGTTCGTTCTTTAAGATTCCAAGAATGGTTGCTTTTCAAAGCCTCAAGCAACAATTTGGTTAGTTCTTTATCATCACATTTGTGATGTTGGGTTCAGATTTATTTTTTGACTTGGTGTTTTTTCTTTTTTTCTAATAAAATAAAAGGTAAATGGTATGATCATATTTGTAATCTTATGCCGAGTTTTTAGGATGTCAGTTAAACTTGATTTAGTTAAACCGGTAACGAATTTTGTCTGACATTTCCATGTTTATTAAAAAAATGTGTGAAAACCACTTCATCTTGTTTAAAATGGTTGTCTTTATCATAATAAACAAAATAACAACATTTCAAAAGCAGTATTCCGTTAAAAAAAAAAACTTCGTTAATCTAAGTTTAAAGATAATCTACATACCCAAAACTCGGCCTTAGAAATTGATTCTAAATTTGCAATTACCGAAAAAAGTTCAGCATTTGAATCATCAGAACTCAAATTAAATGCATCACGATTTTTCTAGCAAAAGAGAAGGAACAAAATAATTATTTTATGTTAGCAATAAATATATTTTTGTTAATACTTTTTTTTACATGACTAGTTTTGCTTTTTCTTTTTCGTTGGCTGGAAATCTTCATCACTGTCATCGTTATTGGAATAAATGCAATCATTAAAGTCCACATCATCATTAATGTCATCAACTTCCAAATCCATGTTTTGTTCATTACAATTTTCTTCATTTTCCAACTTAATTTGCGGCAAGTCTTGAACAATTGTGGATGTGTTATCTACAGCAATAGTCTCTAAAGGATCTTCGCGAACTACGTCTACATTAGGAGTTTTTGGGTTTAAATCCTTTATATTATCTGTTTTTAAGTCAACTTCGGCAAGATCTTCCAATTTAAAATCGGGCTGAAAAATGTCATCAGTTTCCTCGATAAATTGTGGAAAATGCTTTTCTTCGAGATGCAGAGTGAACTTTTTCAGTTGATCACATAAACATTCGCAAAGGGTACAATTATATGTATACATTTTGTTATTTCTATTTCTTGCCCTATTAATGTCTATTAAGATTTCGCCACATTTTTTAATATTGGATTGTTTGTCTGCTCCCATCTTAAATAACTTTATGTTGTGTATTTGTCATAGATTGTATTTGTTGTTAATTTAGGTTCAGGCAGAGAACGAAGCCGATGTTGTATTTCGGCTGGCGGCGGCTAAACAAAATAACAGTCGGCGGCGGCTAAAAGTCGACTAGAGCCGAACATTTTTCGTCGGCGGTGGCTGAACTAAAAAAAATCGGCGGCGGGTTAAGTGCTATGATAACACCGAAGGTGGGCGCAGAGATACATATAAGTGGAAAACTCATACATATTATTTTTTCTTAATTGATGTTGTCGTCACCGGGAATCGAACCCGGGAACATCTGTGTAACAGTCCAGCGCGCTAACCATTACACCACAACGCCCCAAGTATAGTTATATATTTGTTTTAATTAGATAAAAATGGTGCTACTATTGCCCTGTTGTCATGAACGAACAACTGTTTTTTCACAGTAGCAGGATTAAGACAACTATTTAGAATTAACGCAGTTTCCAGCGACCCACTGAGTCAGAATCAGTAGGAATTTTTGGATTAGTTTGTGTAGTAGAGAAATAGTTTTTTTATATTTTTTTGCGAACAGTTTAAAATTTTTAATATTCACTTTTTCTTGCAACGCGAAAAATATAACGGGACTTTTTTTACAGACACTATGGAATATTTTTGTGTTGCACATATTGAAAACTTAATGTTACCAGGTGGTTGGTGGTGTTTAAAAGATAGAGGATTCTCATAAAATTCACCTTTCGTTTATAAAAATTATAAACGCCGTTTTGTAGAAGCAATCAACCAACTTAGCTGATTGTGTCGGCTAACATTTCTAGCCGAAATTAGCCGCACAAGTCGGCGGCGGCTCAAGTGCCTGAAAAATAGTCGGCGGCGGCTAAGCCGCGGCTATGAGCCGATCGGCTTCGTTTTCTGGTTCAGGGTATATAAAAAACTGTAAAGAATCAGTGATGGAGTTGTGAAAGTATTTAGTACTACTGCATTACTCCACGAATACTCTGTTTACAAATACTCAGAACAGAAAACTAATTACTACAACATTTTTTAGCTGTACGCCGTTAGTTGCCGAAGAGATAAGTTATCTCGTCACTCGCATTAATTATTAATGGAGAGTAACGGTTAATTCTATTCTTTTTTGCAATACTATAAAGCGTGTCTCAGCATGCCGTTAGACGTTGAGTCTAGCCATATGCAAACCGTTCGGATTCCTTTGGAGACATCGTTTACTCCTCCATTGCAAAGGCAATGGTTGTTTTGTGCACGTGTTGGTCTGATGGAATTCGTTCTTTTATGGCGAATTGGGGCCTCATCTCGCTGATGCCTCCATTGCGAAGGCAATGGTTGTGTATGTGTGCTGATGTTCCTGTTCGTCTGATTTTAATCATCTTATATATATCATGCGTTTCGGGTAAACGCTTACTATAACTTGGCAATTTGTGTATTGATTATACCGCCATTAACATTTAATAACTCAAAAAAAAACATTTTTTAGAGATGTAATTTTCCAATCGATTGTTTTTTTTCTCGGGTTAAAAATACAATCCTGAAAATAGGACTAATAGTCAGGGATGGAAGGTACCGCTGATAAATCCAAAAGGACCGTAAGAAAGTAAGTAATAGCAAATTTACATTATAAACATATTCCAGTAGAATTCAGTTTGAAATTCAATTCGAAATCAGAATCGTTTACATTAGCAAATTACACAGCTGATTGGATAACAAAAATATGTTTGTAAACAAACTAACCTTAAAATATAACCAAACTAAAAAAAAAAAATCTAAAATACATTTTATTCAATGGCGGAACAAAAAATGTATGTACATTATGAAATACACAATGTTATTTTTGCTAATGAAAGTGTTTTTATATAGGGATGATCAGTTTTAATGCAAATATTAACACCCATATTCATAAGTTAAAGTTAGCTTGTTACTTATACATCGCAACCAACGACCTACTTACTAGAATGCAGTTTTTGCTTAGAAGCTTGTTAGCATAGAGTTTATTCATAATACATTTTAATCTGTCAACTTAAAAAATTAACCCTAAATATCTATGATGCCACAGTGTGATTCTCTATGTGGCCTATTTTTGCAAAGCAACTCTGATTTTCGACGTTTGCAATTGTGTTTTTCCCACAAAAAAAAATTTTGTTCTTAAAGTAATTACAAAAAAAAACATCTTAAAACTGGTAAAAGCGGAAAAATCTGATAAAAAGTTATAAAATATCAGCTAACTGGGAACAAGATGAACAGGTAATATAAGATATTTATTTTTCATCATTATTTTACATTTATGTTATTTTAACATGTATTTACAGGATTTGTTAAATAGACTAGTTATGTCAGGTGCAGTTGGCATTTAAATATATGCCCTGGCTTCTTTTTAGCAACGCCCTGGCTACTTTTTCTAAATTCGGCTCATTGAAGATTGATCTAAATCCACGAAATTCACCGCAATCTTCTTGTTAGTTGTTGCGGCCCCCACCACCCCCACCCCTGACTCTTATAGAGATTGAAGAGATACGGTAGAATCTGTCCACCGTTATTTTTTACTTTCAGGTAATTTTTGACAAATCAATTAATTTTTTACGAAATTCACTTTCAGTATAAACAAAAATTTTTTTTTCTCTTTTTATAAAATTTAACCGCACGATTACGGCTTTATTTAATAAAAAATCCAATGATTCTAAATTATTAATTGTTCACATAAGTTAGATATTATTAAATTTTTTTTTTTGACCACAAAATGTAGATTTATTTCTTATAATTCGCAGTCACTTTGACAGACAACAGCGTTTTTTTAAATCTTAACAACAGTTTGGAAGCTGTTAACATAAATTAACAAGAGTATGACAAGTAAGTCAACACTTTTATTGAGACTTCTTTTTTTCATAACAAAGAGTGGGATAACAAATCGACAATATACATTATATTCTTAAAACTATATTCGTCTTGTTTTAATACACGTTAATAGAATAAGCTACTTGCTTAAGTAAATGGTAAATGAACTAAGTACACGATTAAATATGTAAACAATGTTTGCTCATAACATTTACTGTGGCGAACAGAGCGAATGTCTGTTAAAGAGTATGAAATGTGTATTATGAATAGCATACATGTTAACTCCTTGCAAACTTTTACTTATAAATACGGGTGTAAATGTTTTCTAAGAGGTCGTGCCGGTGACCATTACATGATTTTTTACTGTTTTCTTGGTCGAAAACAAACAAAAATTGCCGTATTAAACTTCTAATACTTCTTTCAATAAAAAAGGGTTTTAATTTGTTATATTTTAGTTTCCAAATTATTAAAATGATTTTTTTTCGTTATATTTTATCTCATAAACAGCTAAGTAATGCAAAAACCCCATTTTCTACAAATAGGGATAAAGCACACAGCTGTATTTTGAATTTCTGCACAAATAGTTAGAGTTCGACTAGATATATAGAAAGGGACAGATATACATATACAAAAAATATTCCATACAATTTATATGGAATTTTTTATTGTTATATCATTCCGCAAATCACTATAATGTAAATAAACAGATACGGTTCAAGATTACTTTTTTGGGATATGTCATTGCACGAAAAAATAAACTAGTGTAAGAATATCGAAGTCAAATTTGTAATTTTCTATTTCATATAACCGCAGTCCAAGTTACATGTGCTATCTCTTTTGTAAAAAAGCAAAGTTTCCTTCGTTGTTTTTTTTTCATAGTATATATTTTGGATAAAGAAAACTTATAATTAAGAATTACATTTTTTTATTAAACACCACAAATACAAAGAATTGGAATTATTTGAAATTGGTATATATTTGTGTTTAAACAAAATAGTGTTGATTTTAATGAATTTTTATTTTATTCCACTTCTCTTTCTAGCTCTTTATTAAAGACGTCGTCTGGAACTGTCAGCCGTATAGCCAGTCACCAGTAGCATTATTATACCTGTTCGATTCATAAGGTTGGTTTTAGGGAAATGTGTTGTAATTTCTTTAAGTATTTGATTATATTTACATATTTAAAATTTAAACAAAAAGCACTATAAACGCATATTATTAAAATATATTAAATGAGTTTTGCAAAAAAAGTAGCATATAAAAATTGATAAAATGAACAAAATTAAATTGTTTGATTTAATAAAGTAGTACAATGCAATTTCACATAAAACCAATACTTTTTGGAAACTCGACGAAATTTTTTTTTAACTAACAAAAATTAATTGAAAAGCTTATTGTTTTGGTAGTTGCATATTAAAATATCAAAACAACTGCTTCAAACAACTGTTGAAAAATACAGGAATTTTTTTCAGTTGTTTTTTTAAATAATGGTCATAATAGTTGTTTTGTATTATTATTAAACAGAAAAACAACTGTTACTGCAGTTAAAACAACTACTACTCTTGACAACATAAACAACTGTCATGTAGTAAGTAAACATGCAAGTTTTTATTGTGATTTTTTAATATGTTTTAAAAATAACCCAAAACTGTTCAAGTTCGAAGAGTTTTTGATTATTTTGGAAACAGCTGTTTGGCTATTTTTGTAAATAAAAAATATTTTTTATGATATGCAAAACCTCGCTGGGCTGCTGGCGAAATTGAGCGCGTCGCAAAAGAAATCGCTGCCAAGTATCTCGGAACAATTCAATTAATAAAGTTTTTTCACATAAATTATTTAATAATTAAGTAGAAACAAGTAAAAACTTTGCAAAATGTTACTAGTTTTCGCATAACTTTTGTGAATAAACTTTATTTGTTGAAATGTTTCTAATTGCTTGGCAACGTTTTTTTTTTGTGTGGTCTCATACAAAATGTATAGAAAATCTTGTCTCACTTTAGCTTCGGCTGTAAATACACTCTTAGAATGGGAAAATATTTCCGCCTTTAGTTTTAGCTGGCAGCTGTGAACACTTTCTGAACCAGAGACCTGCGCCGAGCCGAATACTCGTGGCTGAGAGCCAAAAAATTATTGCTGGTCGACTTTTGGTCAGCTCATTCATAAAATCGGCTTACAGGGAGGTATTCCGGCCCGGACCTGATCTTAATGAACTTCGATATGTTCAGTGATGTCAGACAAAATTTTTGAAAATCCCTGTTTTAAAAAAAAATCCCTTTTTTTAGTACGCTCAAATTTTTTTTCCCCTACATTTTTCCCTACGCTATAAATTTATTTATTTTAATAAAAAAAAATAGTTTTTAAACAAACGTAAATTTATTTACATTTTATAAAGTTTGTACATTAATTCATTCGGCACAATACATGTTTTATCTGCTATACCATAAACAGACATCGAAAAAATTAATGAAATTATTTCCTTTAGAAATGTTTTTTTTTGCTATACCATAAACAATTATCGAAAAAATTTAGTATATATGTATGTTGTTTTGAATAAAAACTGTCCCTTTTCCACTGACAAACTTCTATAAAATGTTAAAATTTTAAAAATACTATTAAAATTTTTTTAGCAAGAAAATGCCGTACGCTAATATAAAAAGAAAAATACAATTTGTAACAAAAATAAAAAAAAACAACTTTGAGTAATGCCACCTGTTCCCATGTTTTTTAATGGTATTACCTCTCTTTCATATTTTTGTTCAATATTACCAGATTGGTAATCAATTTGTTGTAGGGGTTTCTTCCATAATGGGAATGACATTTTGAACTAAAAATTTAGTTTTTTTAAAAAATGTATGCTATTTGAAGAAAACACAAAATTTTAAAATTCCTACATTTCACCTAAAACTAAAAATCTGTCCATTTTCCCTACGCTTCCAAATTTTCAAAAAATTCCCTACCAAAAGGGAAAATTCCCTACATCTGACATCACTGGATATGTTATAATGAATAAAAATGTTTTTTTAACTGCATTATCTAATGTTTAGGCATTACTAAGTGTGGTTAAAAATGATAAGTTTGAATCTTGCCAAATAAAAGAGAAAAAAAATTTATTAAGATAATATAAGTAAAAGAAATCCATAAGAGTAATTAAAAAATGCAGTGGTGGTTTTTCAAAAATCGATGGAATCATTCAAAAATCGCAGGCGGCTCGCTCGGACGGCACTGCGCGGATCTCTGTCTCATTACTGTCAAAAGTAGTGAATGTTGCCGGTTGGCAGCACGGCAACAATCACCATTACTACTTTTGACATATTCACCAAACACGACAGCTGACTATTAAAATAGGGGTGAAAAAAGCTGGACAAATTAAATCGAAAGGAGAGTCTGAAATTCTTCTTATTGCGAACACCATTTAGAAATACTAATTTTAATAAAACACTAGCAATTTGTAAAACAAAAAATTAAAATGGGAGCTGATGAAAATCAAATCTCAAAATATGTGGCGAAATTTTGATAGATATGGAGACAAATAGGAAACGTAGAACGTTTACATTTAATTGTGCATTTTGTAATTCAAGTTGTGATCAATTGAAAAAATTTTCCCTTCATTTGGACCAAGAACATTTTTCAACCAATTATGGAGGAAAAAGTCGAAAGGCCTGATAAGGATATCGAGTTGGAAGAACATCTAGAGGATCAAACCACTAATGACTCAATAAATGATATTCAACCAAAGAGCATAGAGATTGAACCAGTGGAATTTGATCATGACACAGCTTATGATGATCCCTTAGTTACTAATGAAACTGTTTGAGGAGTTGTTGCATTATGTTAAAATTGAGATTGACGTTAATTATACTGGTAATGAAGAACTGATTATGAATATTGTGTTGATGAAAACAACGAGGAATATGCTGCTGAAAAAGAAGAAATAAAGCCATCAAAGGAACAGAAAAAATTTAAAAATGATATTAGCATAGAGGAAATAGAATATGTTAGTAATGATGCAATGCATTATGAGCATGGTGTTTGATGAAAAACGACGAGGAACATGTCTATGAAGAAAAAGAAATAAAGCCAACGAAAAAAAAAGAGAAAAGTTAAAATGATGTTAGTTATGGTAAAATAGATTCAGACTATTGTGCTGATGAAAACGACGAAGATGATGATGATGAAGAATTAAGGCCAACGAAAAAAAAGAATAAACTCTGCATAAGTCTAAAAAGGTAATACATATATTTAAATGTTTTAACTTTTAAATTAAAAAAAAAATATAATCAAAAGTTTATTTTCGATCTGTTATCATAAATTATGATGTGAGCAAGATTATTTAAGTTCAAGATCATTTGTTTTTTGTTAAACAAAAACCGTACAATGTTTATTTATTAATTAAAAAAACATTTCACGTTTTTTTTTTTAAAAAAGCAAATAATCTTGAACTTGAATAATCTTGCTCGCATCATAAGGTAATATATTTATTTATGGAAAAAGATCGCTAGCGAGTCAACAGTTTTCAACAAAGCTCGCAAGCTAAAATGAAACGAGCTGCTCAAACTAAAAAGGCTCACAAGAAAAATAAACAAAAGCTTATCAAAATGAAAAAGCTCGTTTAATAGAGCTCCTTTAATCGATTTGCTCGTGAACAAAATTTAATAGAGCTTTTTTGAGCAGCGGAAACAAATAAAGTTTAGCCACCCCTCTTTAAAATTAATGAAAATTGGTCCATCGATTATATTTCGACGCTAAATACGGCAATGGCAAAATTTTTTTTTCGGTCGCGTCCCCTTTCCGTTGGGAGGGGTTCAAAGTTGAAATTTTGTTTTGCGATTTAAGCAAAAAGGTTGTGAACGGATCGGAACGATTTAAGCACATTTGGAAAAGTAATTTAAATATCTTTCCAACAATGTCTTTCTAATTAACCCATTGCAAATCGGCTTAAAATTTTCTGTTTTTGTCCTTTTATCATGTTTTTTTACGAAAGGCCTATTTTAAAAACTACCATAATTAAGGATACGCTAAGTGGTCAATAATTAATTTAATTTAATAATAATTTATGTACAATATCTTAAGCTTTCATTTAAGGTATAATACGTATAAACTATGTAGAAACACCCGTAGTTATTACAGGTTAAGTTTTAACACTTTTTACTTTTTCAGTTTTCAGTTTTTAGATTTAATTTTTATCAATATCAAGGAATTGAAAATATGTATCAGTAGGAGCAATAATTATCTTAATCCTTAGAGGATAGGGGTTTTCTAATCTAGTATGGCCTAAAACCCGGCTTCACTGAGCAAAGTTTTTCTGTATATAAGCTTTTTCTTTGTACATTTTTTATGAATAACCAATCGAAACCTTAACCTTTTCTCCAAAAACAAGAGCAAAAAGTTAAAAAACAAAATAACTAGACTGCAATTAACTAATATATGAGAAGATGTTACACACACATTGTTAAAATATTTTAAAGACGTGTAGTTTTTTAGATAATTCAAATTTTCCAACTTTAAATCTGCTCAGCCGCAAGGGAATAATAATAACCCACAAAAAAATGCTTAAATAAATATAAACCCAAACAATTTTTATGTCCTTTGAACTTAACACAGACCATATTTTAAAAATACATTCATATACAAAAAAATATGCATCAGGTGCTTGACGTATTAAGGCATTAAGATAATTATTGCTCCTACTAATACACAATGTCCGCAAAAAATTTTACTATTGCCATTCTCAGCGTCGAAATATTAAACGAAATATTAATCGATTAATCTCCTCTACAAATAATTTAAAACTCAAATAATTATTCGACCCTATTCGAAACCTATGACTCTTTGTTATTACGATGTTATATACACACATACACCTATATTCATAAGTAAAAGTTAGGCAAGGAGTTAACATGTGTGCTATTTCGTGCCAAACAATTAATTGATTTGGTCAGAAGGACCTGAAGGAAAAAAAGAACGGTGGACACATTCCACCGTATCTTCAAGTTCTATCAGCGTTAGGTGCTGGGCCGCACCAACGTGCAAGAAGATTGTGGTGAATTTCATGGATTTAGTCAACCTTCAATGAGTCGAATTTGTGAAAAAGTACCCAGGGCGTTTGTTAAAAAGCCACGACATACATATATTAAATGCCTACTACAGCTGGTATAACTAGTCTATTTAACAAATCCTGTAAATACATGTAAAAAAATAACATAAATGTAAAAAAAAATATGAAAAATAAATATCATATTACCTTTTCATCTTGTTAATATTTTAAAAAATCAGAGTTGCTTTGCAAAAAAAGGTGCCACCAATAGAATTACCCTGTGGGCATCAGAAATTCAGGGTTGATTTTTTAAATTTAAGTTGACAGATTAAAATGTATTATACAGGGTGGGGCAAAAGTCACGAAGGGGTTTAAACAGTCTTAACTTTTTTAATTTTTAATTTTATTTTTTTTTTACAAAATAATAAAATATGATACTGGGAGATTTTTTAAATTTAGTTGTGAAAGATTACGTCACGTAAGTGAGCACCATTTTCAGCCTCGCAAGTTGAGCTCTTTTAATAGCATTTTCCATGACACTAGTCAGAGTATCTGGCTGCAAACGCTCTTATTTCGGCTCGAATATTCTCTTTGAGCTGTGCAAGTGTTCTGGGTTTATTGATATACACCTTCTCTTTCAAATATCCCCCAAAGGAAATAATCTGGTGCTGTTTAAATTCGGCGAACCGGGCAGGCCAATTGAATGCTGAATTTTTGGAAATTAACGTTCGCCAAAAATCTGCCTTAGGAGCTGCATAGTGGCTCGAGCAGTGTGTGCAGTGGCCCCATCTTATTGGAACCACATCTCTCGATTGTCAGAAAGAGCTGGCCTTAAAAAATTTTGGACCATATCTCGATATCGCTCGCCATTTACCGTTACGAAACAAACAACAAAACAACCATTTCCATCGTTATCTTCGAAAAAGAATGGTCCAATAATTCTTTGGGACGTAATTGCGCACCATACTGTACATTTAAGTGTATGTAATTGTCTCTGATGAACCACTCTTGGGTTCTCAATACCCCATATTCTGCAGTTCTGCTTGTTTACAAAACCATTTAATTGAAAATGTGCTTCATCGCTCATTATCAGATGATGAATGAAATCATTATGTTCTCTGGCCAATTCTTGGAAGCGAACTGCATAAATTATTCGTTCTTGGGAATCTCCTGGCTTTAGTTCTTGCACTAACTGCACCTTGTATGGGAAAATATGTAAATTTCCCTTTAATATTCCTGCGTAAAGACCCGCCGAGACATTTGCAGCTCAGGCAGAGCGCCTTCGAGTTGATGTTTCAGGATTCTCCTCAACACTCTCCAGAACGCGTTGAATATTTGCTTCACTAATTACAGAATGTGGTCTTTCCGCTTCGTAGAAGATCCCTCACTGAGCCTTAGTTCCTGAAAACGTGTCACTAAGCGTCGAATCATTGAATCGGATGGTGAATTCCGCACATTAAAATGACGACGATAGGCTCGTTGAGTTTGAATTATTGATCGATGATGTTCAAAATAAAGTTCTATGATTTTGGTTCGCTGGATAACGTTGTAACCTCCATAATTAATCTCCCAGATTTATTTTACAAGTTCTAAAAAGAAAAATAAAAAAAAAAATTAAATTAATAAAAGTTATTAATTTTTCAAATCCCTTCGCGACTTTTGCCCCACCCTGTATTATATTATTATGAACTTAACTTTTTATTTATAAACTTAACTTTATAACATATCGTGGGCGAACAGTTTTAAATACTTTGGGTCAAGAGTACAACGTCCAATTATCACCAAATATGACACAAAAGGTGTGAAACCAAAACCAAACACTTCTTATAAATTCTTTAAGATTAAAAAAATCATCTAAACCATATACGTGGGTGGGAGCTAACGGAATCTTTTTATTATAAACAAACCCAACAGTAGGACACTTATATTTTAATGTAATCATACCCAAACTAACATAATGTGGATCTTCAAAGTTCGCTGCGATTTGATAGAACTGAATGGGTTTCGGCACTCGAGAAGAACTACAAAATTTGCTCTTTGTGCAATTCAAAAGAAGTCGAAAACATACATTTCATTGGAAGATGCCCAATTTTAAATTACTTTAGACTAAAATGGTTTAATAAGATAACTATCTGATGATGAAATAATTAGAATTTAAATGGTGAAAACAATGGCAGAATTTAGTACAATACATTATCAGTGCTTTAGCGTATCGTAAAACACTAATATTTGAATATAATAATTAAAAAAAATCAATACATTGTAAAATTAAATTATATTTTTTATGTGAAACTCTTTTTTCCGGCTAACGACATAGTCACAGCCGTATATTCTTAAGATATTTTTATAACTTTTTTAAAAAAAGCAAAAGAAAATACCAAATAAAGAATTACTACTACTACTACACACATAGACTCCAAAAGACGTATTCTTAAAGATTCCTTATTAAAATTTAAAAACTTAAGTTTATAACTTTAAAAATTAAAATTTTTTTTTTAATTTAAAAACATAAATAACAGTAATTGTTTCAGTGTTACTATAAAATATCATAAATTACTATAAATCCCCTTTAAAAACTTTATTAATGAATGAAATATTAGTACTGGTCACATACATGGGACTAATTAATTTAATGCACTAATAATTGCTGATTTCATTGATATAAATTATAATGAAATTATTTTCATTAGCATTTTTTTAATTAAATATAGTGAATTTAATTGATTAATGGCAATGCTATTAAATTTCATTACCATTAGTAATGTATCAATTAAAGTAAACAAATTATAATTGACAGATAAGGTTTTCGAAAAACTCAATAATGGTGAAAGATCCCGAGAGATCAATTTTTGATGAAACAGCCAGGCGGTGTCTCAATTATTTGTTACCGAAATACGTCTGTGAAAATACAATTTTAATCACTCCGATAATATAATTTGACATTGTTCAAAAATGGAAAGATAACACATTTGTATTATCGGAACGTGTTACGTAGTATAAGTTTTGCAAAATTTTGTTTCGCTCTGCGACATCTACCTTAGTTTTCGAGATACATACTAGCCATTTTAGCTGCCATTTTTTTAAATTTCTGTATCTCCGAAACTAAGCGAGATAGGGCAAAACGTACAAAAGTATTAATTAACCCTCATAATACAAATAGGTTAGGTCCGTGAAGTTCTCGAGATATTAATTTTGAATGAAAGCACCACATGGTACACATATTTGTATTATCGAAACGGTGTTTTTCAGGCCAACTTTAGCAAAAATTTTGTCCGTTTCGTGATAACTCGCTTAGATTTTAAGATACTAGCTATTTTATAAAATGACCAGTAGCTCCAAAACTAAGCGTGATAGGGTAAAACGGAAAAAGTGATTTATTTTTGTGAATCAGTAAAACCATTTTAAGTATATTTAAAATGAGGTTTACGTGACTATTGTAGCTTAAACCGTTAAAAAGATTAATTGCCCATATATTTTTAACGGTTTAAGCTACACATTTTACTAGACATTTTACTACTTTTGCAAAACTTTTATATTTATTTTTCAATAAAAATTTTTTGTATGTAAATGTTTGTTTCTATTATGTTTAGTAAATTATAATTAACATATATTTTTTTGAAAATTAAAAAAAAAACACGTAACTTTACCTGTTCAAAAGAAATTAATGAATAAGTACTACTACTTTTGTTAAATTTTCGATTTTTTATTTTATATTTTAACACCACATCCGTTCCACATCCCACAACCCAAAACTTTACGATGACATATTTATATGACACTTAACTTCCGTACCAAGTTTGTTTAAAATTGAAGGGGGTAGAGGTCAAAAATGGATATTTTTTGATGGTTTTATATGGAATGAGTATCCTGCAAAAATGGAAAATGGCGAAATTACACTATTTCTGACGTGAGCGCCTCTGTTTATCGTAGTGTTTTGTCCGTCGTGCTCTCAACACGTTTTTAAATTTGTCTTGTCGTGTTTGCGTTTGTCCCTATAAATTCCGTTTAAATTTAAATGAAACAAATAACATTAATAGTGTCGTTCTGTAAAAAAAAAACAAAAATTATTCAAATCCATAACAAATAACAAACACAAAACATAATATAAACTAGACTACACATCAACCATAAATCTATATAAAAAAAAAAAAAAAAAAACGTTAAATAACAAATAAATTTAAAACAATAACAACAAACATTAACATTATCAAATAACAATACATTTAAATACAACTACATTAACAACAATAACAATAACAACAAGCATCAACATCATCAGCAACAATACTTTTAAATAAATATATCAACAAAAAAAAAAAAATACATCTGATCCTCGCTATACGGCTCTGTTTTTATAATGACCAAGCAAGGGGCTTTTATGCCTCCTTAATAAGTGTCATTGTCCTTTCCTTTCCATTGTCTACGGTGTATAGGGGGCGGGGAGTCAAATTGTTGCCTGGTTGTTTACTGTCAAAGGTATAACACTGGACATTAAATAACCAATTACAGCAACAATTTCGACTACTGTGCCCCATATACACTCGTAAGGAACATTGATTTTATTTTTTTCTTATTTTGTTATGACAGGCAGATTTCGTATAGACTTCTGCAACATACGCGGACTGAGAGCGAATTATTTTTCTGTATATGCTCACATTCGTTTCCATAGGCCGGATGTTTTCGCCTTATGTGAAACTCAGGTTTGTGAGGATGCTGATCCACAGGATTTTCACATACCTGGGTATCACCTTCTATCCCTTTTTTCTTTACATAGGGGCCTTGCAATGTACATTCGCTATGATGTTGTGTACCAGTATCAGCAACAGTTGTACTGTAATGATAAGGAATTTAGCTCTCTTTGGGTTAAATTCCAGATCAGGTCGCACATATTGCACTTCGGGTTTCTATATAGAAGTCCAAACACGGAATTGGCTAAATCCCTTGATGGCTTCGATGCCCTTTCCGATTCAATTTCGAAAATCTTGGAGGGTTGTCCGAATAGTGAAATCGTTGTTGCTGGTGATTTTAATATCCACAACTCATCCTGGATTCGCCATTCGAGCCATACAACTCCCGAGGGCCAATACGTTGAGCTTTTCGCCGCGCATAATGATCTTGCGCAACTTGTGAATGAGCCAACACACAATGTATGTGTTTGAAGGGCAATCGCGGAACACTCTCGACCTCTTCCTCACTTCTCACCCTGAAAAGTATGAAGTGAAAATACTTGCACCTCTCGGCAATTCGGATCACAGTACTATTTCTGCATCTTTTTCATATTCTACTCTTCGTAGCGTTTCCAACTTAGCGCCAAAACGCTCTATTTTCCTATATGAAAAAGCTCGTTGGGCCGAGCTCAACGATTTCTTTCGGCATTTTAACTGGAAAATCTGTTTTCTCGACGACAACGTCGATGCCGCTGCAGAAATGGTAGTCAATATTATTATGCTAGGAATGAAACTTTTTATTCCAACGAAGCATATTTCGGCTAAATCAAAACACAAGTGTTGGTTTAACCAGACGTGCAAAAAATGCAGTCAGATCCAGAGAGGCAGCGTTCAGTAATTGGCGTTCGAATAAGAACGCCGTTACTGATCTGCACCGCAAAAAGGCGAGAACCGAGTGTGCCAAGGTACTTAGACGCGAAAAGGTTTTATACGAACAGCGTCTACGTGCCAAAGTTCTTTCTGCTCCTCGGGGCAGTAAGACCTTTTGGTCGTTTGTTAAAAGAGTAAGGGATAATGCTAGTTCTTCTATTCCAACTCTTTTAAAGGACGATCAATCATTCACTGACCCGGTTGATAAGGCCAACCTTTTCGCTGAACTTTTTGCAAGAAATTCTTTCTTGCCGGAAAGCGATCAACCACTGCCCGTTCTCGAAAGGGTATCCTATACTATGCCTTTGATTTCTTTCGGGCCCGGGCAGTCAAAAGGGTTCTTGCGGATCTCAACGTAAATAAGTCACCGGGGCCGGATGGCATATCAGCACTGGTGCTGAAACAGTGCTCTTTAACGTTGGCACGTCCATTGGCAAAACTTTTCAGCTCTTCGTACCGTGCGGGAATTTTCCCCTCCTGCTGGAAGGTGGCCAATGTCCAGCCTATCCCTAAAAAGGGTGCGGCTAACAACCCTGAAAATTACCGCCCAATCGCAATTTGCTCTGCGCTCTCCAAAGTGATGGAGACCATGGTTAACCACCATCTTGTGAAATATTTAGAGACCAATTCACTTTTAAATGATCGACAGTATGGCTTCCGTAGTGGTCGATCTACGGGAGACCTGTTGGCGTTTCTATCGGAACGTTGGAGCCGGTCAATCCACCGCTTTGGTGAGAGTAAAGTGGTTGCTCTAGATATTTCTAAGGCGTTCGATCGTGTGTGGCATGGGGCACTCGTGACTAAGCTAGTTGCTTTTGGTGTCGGTAATGTCTTCTCTCGATTTATAACGAGTTTTCTCAGAGACCGCACTATACGTGTTGTTTTAGATGGGGTCTCATCAAACGAGTTTCAGCTAAATTCAGGGGTACCGCAAGGTTCTGTTCTTTCTCCTACCCTTTTCTTATTTTTATTAATGACCTTCTTGGTCAGACCATCAACCCTATCTACTCTTTTGCAGATGACAGCAACATTTGTCATTCATTTTCATTCGATCACAGGCCAAGCTCTTTGGAGATAGAGGGCATGCGGCAGAACATGAATGACACACTCAATCAAGACCTTTCTACAATCTCCGAGTGGGGTCGCGCGAATAAGGTCGATTTTAATGCACGCAAGACCCAATGTTGTATGTTAACCCACAGACGGGCTGTGGAATTGACATTGTCATCTGTAACTATGGATGGTATAGGTATTGAGGAATCGGATACTCTTGATGTTCTGGGCATGAGAATACAATGTGATGTCCGTTGGAATAAGCACGTATTTCAAGTGTCGAAAGAGGCATTCAAGTGTCTCGGTTTTCTAAAACGGTGCAAGACTTACTTCACTCCATCCGATCTCCTTACTATTTATACCAGCTATATCCGGCCAAAAATGGAATACAACTCTCATATATGGGCAGGGGCTCCACTGTCTATTCTGAAGCTTCTGGACCGTGTTCAGGGAGGGCGGTGAAGCTTATCAATGACAGTAGTGTATCCAACTCTATTGATTCATTGGAGCATCGTCGGAATGTGGGTTGTGTGACACTTTTCTATCGATATTACCATGGGAGATGCTCATCTGAGATAAGTGAACTTATTCCACGTGCCCGAGTTTTTATTCGTAATACTCGCTTATCTAGTAGAGCACATCCGTTTGTAGTTGATTGTCCTGTGTTTCGCACAACGCATTACAGAGAAAATTCGTTTTTTAGTCGAACGATTCGTATGTGGAACAAACTTCCCGCAGAAGTCTTCCCTGTTACTTACAATTTAGAAAAATTTAAATCAAATATCCACAAACACTACTCCCTCTTTCCTCCTTCCCATACCTTATTTTCCTGATCAATACAATGCACTGCATGAGTAGGGGGCATCCCCTGAGTATTGGTTAAATTATAAAAAAAAAAAAAAAAAAAAATTAATATTTTTCAGAAGAAAAGCCATATTTTTTCATACCTCAAAATCTAGTATAGTAGACAAAAAATGGAGTATTATCAGAGTACTTCAACATTGATCTACTTTTGGATGTGTTTTTCCTTTTATTTATATTTTTGTACTTCTATTTTAATATTTTTAGTTTTGAATTAATTTTTGCTTAACATTTATATGAATTTTTTTTATTAAGAGTTGCATTTTTAGTACTATTTGTAAAATTTGTCAATATTGGCAACGCTATAAAATATTAAACAAAACATATGTTTAGAGTAATTTAATCCTGACAATTTCACAATCTCTTTGACCCAGACACTTTTACAACATTTGTGGGAAATTATGTCCATAG
>JAEKOY010000292.1:0-27717 GCA_021234595.1 Delia radicum
TTGCACAATTAAAGGTCAAAAAACAAAAACATAATTTTTATTTTTATAAAAATTATATCAAACTTGGTTAAAATTAATATGACCATTCACGCCTGAATGAAAACATTTGTTTTGACAAAACACGAGTATAAGAATAAAGACCGTTGTAATAGAATAAAGAGCTTTAATACGTGGTTCGGCAAAAAAACGTGTTATCTCTTAGGTGTGACATGACTTAAAAGCAAAAAAAAAATGTTCTCACACATATTGTATAAACTCTAAATTTTGCCAGTAGCCGGGCGAATTTTCGCATTTCATAAAAAACTAATGGGATTTTGTGTCTACCTCACACTTTGCAAATATTATTGCCTGTATTATTGTCATTTTGACCTACACAGTGCAATAAGATGTACAAAACTTTTCCACAAAATATGGCAATACTCTTTTATTCGGTTGTGGAGTTATATAAAAATTGGACAATATGGCCAACACACTAAAACATATTTTCACATTTCTTGGTTGCGCAATAAGAATCAAAACCTTTATAATTTTTTTTTTTAATATATTGCACAACCTTCCAATATGACATACACACTGGTAAAATTTTGCCCAATAGCAAAAATATTGCGTAGTGTATGTTTACCATTACATGGCATTCACCTAAAAATGCAAAACACACGTTTTGCAAAACGTGTGTTTTGCAAAACATCTGGCATATCTGATAAATTTTTTGTTAATTAACAAATCTGACAGCACTGCCTGCTTAGTTTTTTATTTTCGCCAAATTTTTTCTGATTAGTAGTTTATTTTTTGGGTCAAAATTTTATTTTATCAAATTAAACGAGAAATATTTGCCATTTTGTTAATAATTTTGCATAAAAATGTCCATTAAGTCGCGTATTTTATATTTTGATAAAGTTTTATAAAAACAGCAATGTTAGTGAAGCCCTAGAGCCGCCTTTGAAAATTGTATCTTTTTTTCCAATGTTTTGCGACTTAATTTTTACACTAAATTTCACTTATTTTTTATAAAACTTTATCAAAATATAAAATACGCGACTTTATGGACATTTTTATGCAAAAATATTAGTAGTTTATTTTTTTGGGTCAAAATTTTATTTTATAAAATTAAACGAGAAATATTTGCTATTTTGTTAATAATTTTGCATAAAAATGTCCATTAAGTCGCGTATTTTATATTTTGATTAAGTTTTATAAAAACAGCAATGTTAGTGGAGCCCTAGAGCCGCCTTTGAAAATTGTATCTTTTTTTCCAATGTTTTGCGACTTAATTTTTACACTAAATTTCACTTATTTTTTATAAAACTTTATCAAAATATAAAATACGCGACTTTATGGACATTTTTATGCAAAAATATTAACAAAATAGCAAATATTTCTTGTTTAATTCGATAAAATAAAATTTTGACACAAAAAAATAAACTACCAATCAGAAAAAATTTGGTGAAAATAAAAAACTAAGCAGGCAGTGCTGCCAGATGTGTTTATTAACTCAAAATTGATCAGAGATGCCAGATGTATTAAGTAACACAATTGGAAAATTAAAAAAAATGACCGATTTGAAAAATATAACGACTGATTTAAAAAGCTGCGCAGTGCTGCCAGATGACAGCAGTAACAAATAAAAAAACAAAGTGATACTAGATGTTAAAATAACACAATTGAAAAAAATTTGGAAAAAAAGCGTTCAATTTAAAAAAATAACGGCCGTTTTGAAAAAAACAACAACAGATTTAAAAAACTAATCAGTATTGTCAGGGACGCTGTTACTAACAACAATGTTAAGCTAAACGATGGGCAATTGTTGTTTTTCAGCAATATTGTTAACATTATTTAAAATTTGTATATAATATGGTCGTAATTTAACTTCGAAAAGTGGACTATAATCGTCGATCGTGCTACAGAATTTCTAGCCAGTTGTAAAATGTAACAAAACGAAAACTGCTACATAATGCCAGATGTAAAAAATAATTTAATTAAGACAATTAAAAACAAACGACCAATTGAAAAATATAACGACTGATTTAAAAACTACGCCGTGCTGCCAGATGTAATCAGTCACAAACATCTACACAGTTGTTCCAGATGTAAAAAATAACATAATTGAAAAAGGATCGAAAAAACGATAAATTTGCAAAAATAACGCCGTTTTGAAAAAAAAAAAATAACTTCTGATTTATAGAACTGATCAGTATTGCCAGATGTTAAAAGTAACAAAACGAAAATAGCTCCATAATAGCAAATGTGAAAAATAATTTTATGGAAAAAATTAAAAAAAAATATATAACGATTGATTTGTAAAAACTACACAGTATTGCCAGAAGAAGTAACTCAAAACAAAGCTGTACTTGCCAAGCCATATTAAAAACTACAATGCCAATTACATAGTAAGCAGTGGCACTGTCATTGCAAACATTTGGTCACTTTTACGCAGTGATTCCAACTTGGTACTTTTGACACATTTTATAATACTTTACAATGACCTAAAACGCGAAAATTTTGCTCTATGTATAAAATCGTAAAAAAGCATTTTTGTAAAGACAGAATAAAAGTTAAAATTATTAATGAAAATGAAAATTATTCAAGTTCTAGGCCATACCTTATAGTTCTTTATTAGGATATTGTCCTAACAAATAATCTATAGAGTTTTTTGTTTTCAAATTTATTATTTGACCCTTTCAGGAATGTGTTGATAGATCTATTTCGGGAATTTTCTAGGTTCCCATCATCAGAACACGTTTTGAAAGCGGTAACAATCCCATGCCAAACATCCAAACATTCATATAAACTAATTTACTCACTACATGAGAACTAATTAATATACATATGAGCTTGAAGTTAAAGATTATAACCATTGATCAAAAAATAAATTGAAAACTTGTTTGCTATGTGTAAGGTCCACCTCTGGTGGATATTCAATAGATTATTTGTTAGGACAATATCCTAATAAAGAAATATAGAGTATGGCCTCGAACTTGAATAATTTTCATTTTCATTGCACAATTAAAGGTCAAAAAACAAAACATAATTTTTATTTTTAATAAAAATTATATCAAACTTGTTAAAATTAATATGACATTCACGCCTGAATGAAAAACATTTGTTTTGACAAAACACGAGTATAAGAATAAAGACCGTTTGTAATAGAATAAAGAGCTTTAATACGTGGTTCGGCAAAAAAACGTGTTATCTCTTAGGTGTGACATGACTTAAAAGCAAAAAAAAAATGTTCTCACACATATTGTATAAACTCTAAATTTTGCCAGTAGCCGGGCGAATTTTCGCATTTCATAAAAAACTAATGGGATTTTGTGTCTACCTCACACTTTGCAAATATTATTGCCTGTATTATTGTCATTTTGACCTACACAGTGCAATAAGATGTACAAAACTTTTCCACAAAATATGGCAATACTCTTTTATTCGGTTGTGGAGTTATATAAAAATTGGACAATATGGCCAACACACTAAAACATATTTTCACATTTCTTGGTTGCGCAATAAGAATCAAAACCTTTATAATTTTTTTTTTTTAATATATTGCACAACCTTCCAATATGACATACACACTGGTAAAATTTTGCCCAATAGCAAAAATATTGCGTAGTGTATGTTTACCATTACATGGCATTCACCTAAAAATGCAAAACACACGTTTTGCAAAACGTGTGTTTTGCAAAACATCTGGCATATCTGATAAATTTTTTGTTAATTAACAAATCTGACAGCACTGCCTGCTTAGTTTTTTATTTTCGCCAAATTTTTTCTGATTAGTAGTTTATTTTTTTGGGTCAAAATTTTATTTTATCAAATTAAACGAGAAATATTTGCCATTTTGTTAATAATTTTGCATAAAAATGTCCATTAAGTCGCGTATTTTATATTTTGATAAAGTTTTATAAAAACAGCAATGTTAGTGAAGCCCTAGAGCCGCCTTTGAAAATTGTATCTTTTTTTCCAATGTTTTGCGACTTAATTTTTACACTAAATTTCACTTATTTTTTATAAAACTTTATCAAAATATAAAATACGCGACTTTATGGACATTTTTATGCAAAAATATTAGTAGTTTATTTTTTTGGGTCAAAATTTTATTTTATAAAATTAAACGAGAAATATTTGCTATTTTGTTAATAATTTTGCATAAAAATGTCCATTAAGTCGCGTATTTTATATTTTGATTAAGTTTTATAAAAACAGCAATGTTAGTGGAGCCCTAGAGCCGCCTTTGAAAATTGTATCTTTTTTTCCAATGTTTTGCGACTTAATTTTTACACTAAATTTCACTTATTTTTTATAAAACTTTATCAAAATATAAAATACGCGACTTTATGGACATTTTTATGCAAAAATATTAACAAAATAGCAAATATTTCTTGTTTAATTCGATAAAATAAAATTTTGACACAAAAAAATAAACTACCAATCAGAAAAAATTTGGTGAAAATAAAAAACTAAGCAGGCAGTGCTGCCAGATGTGTTTATTAACTCAAAATTGATCAGAGATGCCAGATGTATTAAGTAACACAATTGGAAAATTAAAAAAAATGACCGATTTGAAAAATATAACGACTGATTTAAAAAGCTGCGCAGTGCTGCCAGATGACAGCAGTAACAAATAAAAAAACAAAGTGATACTAGATGTTAAAATAACACAATTGAAAAAAATTTGGAAAAAAAGCGTTCAATTTAAAAAAATAACGGCCGTTTTGAAAAAAACAACAACAGATTTAAAAAACTAATCAGTATTGTCAGGGACGCTGTTACTAACAACAATGTTAAGCTAAACGATGGGCAATTGTTGTTTTTCAGCAATATTGTTAACATTATTTAAAATTTGTATATAATATGGTCGTAATTTAACTTCGAAAAGTGGACTATAATCGTCGATCGTGCTACAGAATTTCTAGCCAGTTGTAAAATGTAACAAAACGAAAACTGCTACATAATGCCAGATGTAAAAAATAATTTAATTAAGACAATTAAAAACAAACGACCAATTGAAAAATATAACGACTGATTTAAAAACTACGCCGTGCTGCCAGATGTAATCAGTCACAAACATCTACACAGTTGTTCCAGATGTAAAAAATAACATAATTGAAAAAGGATCGAAAAAACGATAAATTTGCAAAAATAACGCCGTTTTGAAAAAAAAAAAATAACTTCTGATTTATAGAACTGATCAGTATTGCCAGATGTTAAAAGTAACAAAACGAAAATAGCTCCATAATAGCAAATGTGAAAAATAATTTTATGGAAAAAATTAAAAAAAAATATATAACGATTGATTTGTAAAAACTACACAGTATTGCCAGAAGAAGTAACTCAAAACAAAGCTGTACTTGCCAAGCCATATTAAAAACTACAATGCCAATTACATAGTAAGCAGTGGCACTGTCATTGCAAACATTTGGTCACTTTTACGCAGTGATTCCAACTTGGTACTTTTGACACATTTTATAATACTTTACAATGACCTAAAACGCGAAAATTTTGCTCTATGTATAAAATCGTAAAAAAGCATTTTTGTAAAGACAGAATAAAAGTTAAAATTATTAATGAAAATGAAAATTATTCAAGTTCTAGGCCATACCTTATAGTTCTTTATTAGGATATTGTCCTAACAAATAATCTATAGAGTTTTTTGTTTTCAAATTTATTATTTGACCCTTTCAGGAATGTGTTGATAGATCTATTTCGGGAATTTTCTAGGTTCCCATCATCAGAACACGTTTTGAAAGCGGTAACAATCCCATGCCAAACATCCAAACATTCATATAAACTAATTTACTCACTACATGAGAACTAATTAATATACATATGAGCTTGAAGTTAAAGATTATAACCATTGATCAAAAAATAAATTGAAAACTTGTTTGCTATGTGTAAGGTCCACCTCTGGTGGATATTCAATAGATTATTTGTTAGGACAATATCCTAATAAAGAAATATAGAGTATGGCCTCGAACTTGAATAATTTTCATTTTCATTGCACAATTAAAGGTCAAAAAACAAAACATAATTTTTATTTTTAATAAAAATTATATCAAACTTGTTAAAATTAATATGACATTCACGCCTGAATGAAAAACATTTGTTTTGACAAAACACGAGTATAAGAATAAAGACCGTTTGTAATAGAATAAAGAGCTTTAATACGTGGTTCGGCAAAAAAACGTGTTATCTCTTAGGTGTGACATGACTTAAAAGCAAAAAAAAAAATGTTCTCACACATATTGTATAAACTCTAAATTTTGCCAGTAGCCGGGCGAATTTTCGCATTTCATAAAAAACTAATGGGATTTTGTGTCTACCTCACACTTTGCAAATATTATTGCCTGTATTATTGTCATTTTGACCTACACAGTGCAATAAGATGTACAAAACTTTTCCACAAAATATGGCAATACTCTTTTATTCGGTTGTGGAGTTATATAAAAATTGGACAATATGGCCAACACACTAAAACATATTTTCACATTTCTTGGTTGCGCAATAAGAATCAAAACCTTTATAATTTTTTTTTTTTAATATATTGCACAACCTTCCAATATGACATACACACTGGTAAAATTTTGCCCAATAGCAAAAATATTGCGTAGTGTATGTTTACCATTACATGGCATTCACCTAAAAATGCAAAACACACGTTTTGCAAAACGTGTGTTTTGCAAAACATCTGGCATATCTGATAAATTTTTTGTTAATTAACAAATCTGACAGCACTGCCTGCTTAGTTTTTTATTTTCGCCAAATTTTTTCTGATTAGTAGTTTATTTTTTTGGGTCAAAATTTTATTTTATCAAATTAAACGAGAAATATTTGCCATTTTGTTAATAATTTTGCATAAAAATGTCCATTAAGTCGCGTATTTTATATTTTGATAAAGTTTTATAAAAACAGCAATGTTAGTGAAGCCCTAGAGCCGCCTTTGAAAATTGTATCTTTTTTTCCAATGTTTTGCGACTTAATTTTTACACTAAATTTCACTTATTTTTTATAAAACTTTATCAAAATATAAAATACGCGACTTTATGGACATTTTTATGCAAAAATATTAGTAGTTTATTTTTTTGGGTCAAAATTTTATTTTATAAAATTAAACGAGAAATATTTGCTATTTTGTTAATAATTTTGCATAAAAATGTCCATTAAGTCGCGTATTTTATATTTTGATTAAGTTTTATAAAAACAGCAATGTTAGTGGAGCCCTAGAGCCGCCTTTGAAAATTGTATCTTTTTTTCCAATGTTTTGCGACTTAATTTTTACACTAAATTTCACTTATTTTTTATAAAACTTTATCAAAATATAAAATACGCGACTTTATGGACATTTTTATGCAAAAATATTAACAAAATAGCAAATATTTCTTGTTTAATTCGATAAAATAAAATTTTGACACAAAAAAATAAACTACCAATCAGAAAAAATTTGGTGAAAATAAAAAACTAAGCAGGCAGTGCTGCCAGATGTGTTTATTAACTCAAAATTGATCAGAGATGCCAGATGTATTAAGTAACACAATTGGAAAATTAAAAAAAATGACCGATTTGAAAAATATAACGACTGATTTAAAAAGCTGCGCAGTGCTGCCAGATGACAGCAGTAACAAATAAAAAAACAAAGTGATACTAGATGTTAAAATAACACAATTGAAAAAAATTTGGAAAAAAAGCGTTCAATTTAAAAAAATAACGGCCGTTTTGAAAAAAACAACAACAGATTTAAAAAACTAATCAGTATTGTCAGGGACGCTGTTACTAACAACAATGTTAAGCTAAACGATGGGCAATTGTTGTTTTTCAGCAATATTGTTAACATTATTTAAAATTTGTATATAATATGGTCGTAATTTAACTTCGAAAAGTGGACTATAATCGTCGATCGTGCTACAGAATTTCTAGCCAGTTGTAAAATGTAACAAAACGAAAACTGCTACATAATGCCAGATGTAAAAAATAATTTAATTAAGACAATTAAAAACAAACGACCAATTGAAAAATATAACGACTGATTTAAAAACTACGCCGTGCTGCCAGATGTAATCAGTCACAAACATCTACACAGTTGTTCCAGATGTAAAAAATAACATAATTGAAAAAGGATCGAAAAAACGATAAATTTGCAAAAATAACGCCGTTTTGAAAAAAAAAAAATAACTTCTGATTTATAGAACTGATCAGTATTGCCAGATGTTAAAAGTAACAAAACGAAAATAGCTCCATAATAGCAAATGTGAAAAATAATTTTATGGAAAAAATTAAAAAAAAATATATAACGATTGATTTGTAAAAACTACACAGTATTGCCAGAAGAAGTAACTCAAAACAAAGCTGTACTTGCCAAGCCATATTAAAAACTACAATGCCAATTACATAGTAAGCAGTGGCACTGTCATTGCAAACATTTGGTCACTTTTACGCAGTGATTCCAACTTGGTACTTTTGACACATTTTATAATACTTTACAATGACCTAAAACGCGAAAATTTTGCTCTATGTATAAAATCGTAAAAAAGCATTTTTGTAAAGACAGAATAAAAGTTAAAATTATTAATGAAAATGAAAATTATTCAAGTTCTAGGCCATACCTTATAGTTCTTTATTAGGATATTGTCCTAACAAATAATCTATAGAGTTTTTTGTTTTCAAATTTATTATTTGACCCTTTCAGGAATGTGTTGATAGATCTATTTCGGGAATTTTCTAGGTTCCCATCATCAGAACACGTTTTGAAAGCGGTAACAATCCCATGCCAAACATCCAAACATTCATATAAACTAATTTACTCACTACATGAGAACTAATTAATATACATATGAGCTTGAAGTTAAAGATTATAACCATTGATCAAAAAATAAATTGAAAACTTGTTTGCTATGTGTAAGGTCCACCTCTGGTGGATATTCAATAGATTATTTGTTAGGACAATATCCTAATAAAGAAATATAGAGTATGGCCTCGAACTTGAATAATTTTCATTTTCATTGCACAATTAAAGGTCAAAAAACAAAACATAATTTTTATTTTTAATAAAAATTATATCAAACTTGTTAAAATTAATATGACATTCACGCCTGAATGAAAAACATTTGTTTTGACAAAACACGAGTATAAGAATAAAGACCGTTTGTAATAGAATAAAGAGCTTTAATACGTGGTTCGGCAAAAAAACGTGTTATCTCTTAGGTGTGACATGACTTAAAAGCAAAAAAAAAATGTTCTCACACATATTGTATAAACTCTAAATTTTGCCAGTAGCCGGGCGAATTTTCGCATTTCATAAAAAACTAATGGGATTTTGTGTCTACCTCACACTTTGCAAATATTATTGCCTGTATTATTGTCATTTTGACCTACACAGTGCAATAAGATGTACAAAACTTTTCCACAAAATATGGCAATACTCTTTTATTCGGTTGTGGAGTTATATAAAAATTGGACAATATGGCCAACACACTAAAACATATTTTCACATTTCTTGGTTGCGCAATAAGAATCAAAACCTTTATAATTTTTTTTTTTTAATATATTGCACAACCTTCCAATATGACATACACACTGGTAAAATTTTGCCCAATAGCAAAAATATTGCGTAGTGTATGTTTACCATTACATGGCATTCACCTAAAAATGCAAAACACACGTTTTGCAAAACGTGTGTTTTGCAAAACATCTGGCATATCTGATAAATTTTTTGTTAATTAACAAATCTGACAGCACTGCCTGCTTAGTTTTTTATTTTCGCCAAATTTTTTCTGATTAGTAGTTTATTTTTTTGGGTCAAAATTTTATTTTATCAAATTAAACGAGAAATATTTGCCATTTTGTTAATAATTTTGCATAAAAATGTCCATTAAGTCGCGTATTTTATATTTTGATAAAGTTTTATAAAAACAGCAATGTTAGTGAAGCCCTAGAGCCGCCTTTGAAAATTGTATCTTTTTTTCCAATGTTTTGCGACTTAATTTTTACACTAAATTTCACTTATTTTTTATAAAACTTTATCAAAATATAAAATACGCGACTTTATGGACATTTTTATGCAAAAATATTAGTAGTTTATTTTTTTGGGTCAAAATTTTATTTTATAAAATTAAACGAGAAATATTTGCTATTTTGTTAATAATTTTGCATAAAAATGTCCATTAAGTCGCGTATTTTATATTTTGATTAAGTTTTATAAAAACAGCAATGTTAGTGGAGCCCTAGAGCCGCCTTTGAAAATTGTATCTTTTTTTCCAATGTTTTGCGACTTAATTTTTACACTAAATTTCACTTATTTTTTATAAAACTTTATCAAAATATAAAATACGCGACTTTATGGACATTTTTATGCAAAAATATTAACAAAATAGCAAATATTTCTTGTTTAATTCGATAAAATAAAATTTTGACACAAAAAAATAAACTACCAATCAGAAAAAATTTGGTGAAAATAAAAAACTAAGCAGGCAGTGCTGCCAGATGTGTTTATTAACTCAAAATTGATCAGAGATGCCAGATGTATTAAGTAACACAATTGGAAAATTAAAAAAAATGACCGATTTGAAAAATATAACGACTGATTTAAAAAGCTGCGCAGTGCTGCCAGATGACAGCAGTAACAAATAAAAAAACAAAGTGATACTAGATGTTAAAATAACACAATTGAAAAAAATTTGGAAAAAAAGCGTTCAATTTAAAAAAATAACGGCCGTTTTGAAAAAAACAACAACAGATTTAAAAAACTAATCAGTATTGTCAGGGACGCTGTTACTAACAACAATGTTAAGCTAAACGATGGGCAATTGTTGTTTTTCAGCAATATTGTTAACATTATTTAAAATTTGTATATAATATGGTCGTAATTTAACTTCGAAAAGTGGACTATAATCGTCGATCGTGCTACAGAATTTCTAGCCAGTTGTAAAATGTAACAAAACGAAAACTGCTACATAATGCCAGATGTAAAAAATAATTTAATTAAGACAATTAAAAACAAACGACCAATTGAAAAATATAACGACTGATTTAAAAACTACGCCGTGCTGCCAGATGTAATCAGTCACAAACATCTACACAGTTGTTCCAGATGTAAAAAATAACATAATTGAAAAAGGATCGAAAAAACGATAAATTTGCAAAAATAACGCCGTTTTGAAAAAAAAAAAATAACTTCTGATTTATAGAACTGATCAGTATTGCCAGATGTTAAAAGTAACAAAACGAAAATAGCTCCATAATAGCAAATGTGAAAAATAATTTTATGGAAAAAATTAAAAAAAAATATATAACGATTGATTTGTAAAAACTACACAGTATTGCCAGAAGAAGTAACTCAAAACAAAGCTGTACTTGCCAAGCCATATTAAAAACTACAATGCCAATTACATAGTAAGCAGTGGCACTGTCATTGCAAACATTTGGTCACTTTTACGCAGTGATTCCAACTTGGTACTTTTGACACATTTTATAATACTTTACAATGACCTAAAACGCGAAAATTTTGCTCTATGTATAAAATCGTAAAAAAGCATTTTTGTAAAGACAGAATAAAAGTTAAAATTATTAATGAAAATGAAAATTATTCAAGTTCTAGGCCATACCTTATAGTTCTTTATTAGGATATTGTCCTAACAAATAATCTATAGAGTTTTTTGTTTTCAAATTTATTATTTGACCCTTTCAGGAATGTGTTGATAGATCTATTTCGGGAATTTTCTAGGTTCCCATCATCAGAACACGTTTTGAAAGCGGTAACAATCCCATGCCAAACATCCAAACATTCATATAAACTAATTTACTCACTACATGAGAACTAATTAATATACATATGAGCTTGAAGTTAAAGATTATAACCATTGATCAAAAAATAAATTGAAAACTTGTTTGCTATGTGTAAGGTCCACCTCTGGTGGATATTCAATAGATTATTTGTTAGGACAATATCCTAATAAAGAAATATAGAGTATGGCCTCGAACTTGAATAATTTTCATTTTCATTGCACAATTAAAGGTCAAAAAACAAAACATAATTTTTATTTTTAATAAAAATTATATCAAACTTGTTAAAATTAATATGACATTCACGCCTGAATGAAAAACATTTGTTTTGACAAAACACGAGTATAAGAATAAAGACCGTTTGTAATAGAATAAAGAGCTTTAATACGTGGTTCGGCAAAAAAAACGTGTTATCTCTTAGGTGTGACATGACTTAAAAGCAAAAAAAAAATGTTCTCACACATATTGTATAAACTCTAAATTTTGCCAGTAGCCGGGCGAATTTTCGCATTTCATAAAAAACTAATGGGATTTTGTGTCTACCTCACACTTTGCAAATATTATTGCCTGTATTATTGTCATTTTGACCTACACAGTGCAATAAGATGTACAAAACTTTTCCACAAAATATGGCAATACTCTTTTATTCGGTTGTGGAGTTATATAAAAATTGGACAATATGGCCAACACACTAAAACATATTTTCACATTTCTTGGTTGCGCAATAAGAATCAAAACCTTTATAATTTTTTTTTTTTAATATATTGCACAACCTTCCAATATGACATACACACTGGTAAAATTTTGCCCAATAGCAAAAATATTGCGTAGTGTATGTTTACCATTACATGGCATTCACCTAAAAATGCAAAACACACGTTTTGCAAAACGTGTGTTTTGCAAAACATCTGGCATATCTGATAAATTTTTTGTTAATTAACAAATCTGACAGCACTGCCTGCTTAGTTTTTTATTTTCGCCAAATTTTTTCTGATTAGTAGTTTATTTTTTTGGGTCAAAATTTTATTTTATCAAATTAAACGAGAAATATTTGCCATTTTGTTAATAATTTTGCATAAAAATGTCCATTAAGTCGCGTATTTTATATTTTGATAAAGTTTTATAAAAACAGCAATGTTAGTGAAGCCCTAGAGCCGCCTTTGAAAATTGTATCTTTTTTTCCAATGTTTTGCGACTTAATTTTTACACTAAATTTCACTTATTTTTTATAAAACTTTATCAAAATATAAAATACGCGACTTTATGGACATTTTTATGCAAAAATATTAACAAAATAGCAAATATTTCTTGTTTAATTCGATAAAATAAAATTTTGACACAAAAAAATAAACTACCAATCAGAAAAAATTTGGTGAAAATAAAAAACTAAGCAGGCAGTGCTGCCAGATGTGTTTATTAACTCAAAATTGATCAGAGATGCCAGATGTATTAAGTAACACAATTGGAAAATTAAAAAAAATGACCGATTTGAAAAATATAACGACTGATTTAAAAAGCTGCGCAGTGCTGCCAGATGACAGCAGTAACAAATAAAAAAACAAAGTGATACTAGATGTTAAAATAACACAATTGAAAAAAATTTGGAAAAAAAGCGTTCAATTTAAAAAAATAACGGCCGTTTTGAAAAAAACAACAACAGATTTAAAAAACTAATCAGTATTGTCAGGGACGCTGTTACTAACAACAATGTTAAGCTAAACGATGGGCAATTGTTGTTTTTCAGCAATATTGTTAACATTATTTAAAATTTGTATATAATATGGTCGTAATTTAACTTCGAAAAGTGGACTATAATCGTCGATCGTGCTACAGAATTTCTAGCCAGTTGTAAAATGTAACAAAACGAAAACTGCTACATAATGCCAGATGTAAAAAATAATTTAATTAAGACAATTAAAAACAAACGACCAATTGAAAAATATAACGACTGATTTAAAAACTACGCCGTGCTGCCAGATGTAATCAGTCACAAACATCTACACAGTTGTTCCAGATGTAAAAAATAACATAATTGAAAAAGGATCGAAAAAACGATAAATTTGCAAAAATAACGCCGTTTTGAAAAAAAAAAAATAACTTCTGATTTATAGAACTGATCAGTATTGCCAGATGTTAAAAGTAACAAAACGAAAATAGCTCCATAATAGCAAATGTGAAAAATAATTTTATGGAAAAAATTAAAAAAAAATATATAACGATTGATTTGTAAAAACTACACAGTATTGCCAGAAGAAGTAACTCAAAACAAAGCTGTACTTGCCAAGCCATATTAAAAACTACAATGCCAATTACATAGTAAGCAGTGGCACTGTCATTGCAAACATTTGGTCACTTTTACGCAGTGATTCCAACTTGGTACTTTTGACACATTTTATAATACTTTACAATGACCTAAAACGCGAAAATTTTGCTCTATGTATAAAATCGTAAAAAAGCATTTTTGTAAAGACAGAATAAAAGTTAAAATTATTAATGAAAATGAAAATTATTCAAGTTCTAGGCCATACCTTATAGTTCTTTATTAGGATATTGTCCTAACAAATAATCTATAGAGTTTTTTGTTTTCAAATTTATTATTTGACCCTTTCAGGAATGTGTTGATAGATCTATTTCGGGAATTTTCTAGGTTCCCATCATCAGAACACGTTTTGAAAGCGGTAACAATCCCATGCCAAACATCCAAACATTCATATAAACTAATTTACTCACTACATGAGAACTAATTAATATACATATGAGCTTGAAGTTAAAGATTATAACCATTGATCAAAAAATAAATTGAAAACTTGTTTGCTATGTGTAAGGTCCACCTCTGGTGGATATTCAATAGATTATTTGTTAGGACAATATCCTAATAAAGAAATATAGAGTATGGCCTCGAACTTGAATAATTTTCATTTTCATTGCACAATTAAAGGTCAAAAAACAAAACATAATTTTTATTTTTAATAAAAATTATATCAAACTTGTTAAAATTAATATGACATTCACGCCTGAATGAAAAACATTTGTTTTGACAAAACACGAGTATAAGAATAAAGACCGTTTGTAATAGAATAAAGAGCTTTAATACGTGGTTCGGCAAAAAAACGTGTTATCTCTTAGGTGTGACATGACTTAAAAGCAAAAAAAAAATGTTCTCACACATATTGTATAAACTCTAAATTTTGCCAGTAGCCGGGCGAATTTTCGCATTTCATAAAAAACTAATGGGATTTTGTGTCTACCTCACACTTTGCAAATATTATTGCCTGTATTATTGTCATTTTGACCTACACAGTGCAATAAGATGTACAAAACTTTTCCACAAAATATGGCAATACTCTTTTATTCGGTTGTGGAGTTATATAAAAATTGGACAATATGGCCAACACACTAAAACATATTTTCACATTTCTTGGTTGCGCAATAAGAATCAAAACCTTTATAATTTTTTTTTTTTAATATATTGCACAACCTTCCAATATGACATACACACTGGTAAAATTTTGCCCAATAGCAAAAATATTGCGTAGTGTATGTTTACCATTACATGGCATTCACCTAAAAATGCAAAACACACGTTTTGCAAAACGTGTGTTTTGCAAAACATCTGGCATATCTGATAAATTTTTTGTTAATTAACAAATCTGACAGCACTGCCTGCTTAGTTTTTTATTTTCGCCAAATTTTTTCTGATTAGTAGTTTATTTTTTTGGGTCAAAATTTTATTTTATCAAATTAAACGAGAAATATTTGCCATTTTGTTAATAATTTTGCATAAAAATGTCCATTAAGTCGCGTATTTTATATTTTGATAAAGTTTTATAAAAACAGCAATGTTAGTGAAGCCCTAGAGCCGCCTTTGAAAATTGTATCTTTTTTTCCAATGTTTTGCGACTTAATTTTTACACTAAATTTCACTTATTTTTTATAAAACTTTATCAAAATATAAAATACGCGACTTTATGGACATTTTTATGCAAAAATATTAGTAGTTTATTTTTTTGGGTCAAAATTTTATTTTATAAAATTAAACGAGAAATATTTGCTATTTTGTTAATAATTTTGCATAAAAATGTCCATTAAGTCGCGTATTTTATATTTTGATTAAGTTTTATAAAAACAGCAATGTTAGTGGAGCCCTAGAGCCGCCTTTGAAAATTGTATCTTTTTTTCCAATGTTTTGCGACTTAATTTTTACACTAAATTTCACTTATTTTTTATAAAACTTTATCAAAATATAAAATACGCGACTTTATGGACATTTTTATGCAAAAATATTAACAAAATAGCAAATATTTCTTGTTTAATTCGATAAAATAAAATTTTGACACAAAAAAATAAACTACCAATCAGAAAAAATTTGGTGAAAATAAAAAACTAAGCAGGCAGTGCTGCCAGATGTGTTTATTAACTCAAAATTGATCAGAGATGCCAGATGTATTAAGTAACACAATTGGAAAATTAAAAAAAATGACCGATTTGAAAAATATAACGACTGATTTAAAAAGCTGCGCAGTGCTGCCAGATGACAGCAGTAACAAATAAAAAAACAAAGTGATACTAGATGTTAAAATAACACAATTGAAAAAAATTTGGAAAAAAAAGCGTTCAATTTAAAAAAATAACGGCCGTTTTGAAAAAAACAACAACAGATTTAAAAAACTAATCAGTATTGTCAGGGACGCTGTTACTAACAACAATGTTAAGCTAAACGATGGGCAATTGTTGTTTTTCAGCAATATTGTTAACATTATTTAAAATTTGTATATAATATGGTCGTAATTTAACTTCGAAAAGTGGACTATAATCGTCGATCGTGCTACAGAATTTCTAGCCAGTTGTAAAATGTAACAAAACGAAAACTGCTACATAATGCCAGATGTAAAAAATAATTTAATTAAGACAATTAAAAACAAACGACCAATTGAAAAATATAACGACTGATTTAAAAACTACGCCGTGCTGCCAGATGTAATCAGTCACAAACATCTACACAGTTGTTCCAGATGTAAAAAATAACATAATTGAAAAAGGATCGAAAAAACGATAAATTTGCAAAAATAACGCCGTTTTGAAAAAAAAAAAATAACTTCTGATTTATAGAACTGATCAGTATTGCCAGATGTTAAAAGTAACAAAACGAAAATAGCTCCATAATAGCAAATGTGAAAAATAATTTTATGGAAAAAATTAAAAAAAAATATATAACGATTGATTTGTAAAAACTACACAGTATTGCCAGAAGAAGTAACTCAAAACAAAGCTGTACTTGCCAAGCCATATTAAAAACTACAATGCCAATTACATAGTAAGCAGTGGCACTGTCATTGCAAACATTTGGTCACTTTTACGCAGTGATTCCAACTTGGTACTTTTGACACATTTTATAATACTTTACAATGACCTAAAACGCGAAAATTTTGCTCTATGTATAAAATCGTAAAAAAGCATTTTTGTAAAGACAGAATAAAAGTTAAAATTATTAATGAAAATGAAAATTATTCAAGTTCTAGGCCATACCTTATAGTTCTTTATTAGGATATTGTCCTAACAAATAATCTATAGAGTTTTTTGTTTTCAAATTTATTATTTGACCCTTTCAGGAATGTGTTGATAGATCTATTTCGGGAATTTTCTAGGTTCCCATCATCAGAACACGTTTTGAAAGCGGTAACAATCCCATGCCAAACATCCAAACATTCATATAAACTAATTTACTCACTACATGAGAACTAATTAATATACATATGAGCTTGAAGTTAAAGATTATAACCATTGATCAAAAAATAAATTGAAAACTTGTTTGCTATGTGTAAGGTCCACCTCTGGTGGATATTCAATAGATTATTTGTTAGGACAATATCCTAATAAAGAAATATAGAGTATGGCCTCGAACTTGAATAATTTTCATTTTCATTGCACAATTAAAGGTCAAAAAACAAAACATAATTTTTATTTTTAATAAAAATTATATCAAACTTGTTAAAATTAATATGACATTCACGCCTGAATGAAAAACATTTGTTTTGACAAAACACGAGTATAAGAATAAAGACCGTTTGTAATAGAATAAAGAGCTTTAATACGTGGTTCGGCAAAAAAACGTGTTATCTCTTAGGTGTGACATGACTTAAAAGCAAAAAAAAAATGTTCTCACACATATTGTATAAACTCTAAATTTTGCCAGTAGCCGGGCGAATTTTCGCATTTCATAAAAAACTAATGGGATTTTGTGTCTACCTCACACTTTGCAAATATTATTGCCTGTATTATTGTCATTTTGACCTACACAGTGCAATAAGATGTACAAAACTTTTCCACAAAATATGGCAATACTCTTTTATTCGGTTGTGGAGTTATATAAAAATTGGACAATATGGCCAACACACTAAAACATATTTTCACATTTCTTGGTTGCGCAATAAGAATCAAAACCTTTATAATTTTTTTTTTTTAATATATTGCACAACCTTCCAATATGACATACACACTGGTAAAATTTTGCCCAATAGCAAAAATATTGCGTAGTGTATGTTTACCATTACATGGCATTCACCTAAAAATGCAAAACACACGTTTTGCAAAACGTGTGTTTTGCAAAACATCTGGCATATCTGATAAATTTTTTGTTAATTAACAAATCTGACAGCACTGCCTGCTTAGTTTTTTATTTTCGCCAAATTTTTTCTGATTAGTAGTTTATTTTTTTGGGTCAAAATTTTATTTTATCAAATTAAACGAGAAATATTTGCCATTTTGTTAATAATTTTGCATAAAAATGTCCATTAAGTCGCGTATTTTATATTTTGATAAAGTTTTATAAAAACAGCAATGTTAGTGAAGCCCTAGAGCCGCCTTTGAAAATTGTATCTTTTTTTCCAATGTTTTGCGACTTAATTTTTACACTAAATTTCACTTATTTTTTATAAAACTTTATCAAAATATAAAATACGCGACTTTATGGACATTTTTATGCAAAAATATTAGTAGTTTATTTTTTTGGGTCAAAATTTTATTTTATAAAATTAAACGAGAAATATTTGCTATTTTGTTAATAATTTTGCATAAAAATGTCCATTAAGTCGCGTATTTTATATTTTGATTAAGTTTTATAAAAACAGCAATGTTAGTGGAGCCCTAGAGCCGCCTTTGAAAATTGTATCTTTTTTTCCAATGTTTTGCGACTTAATTTTTACACTAAATTTCACTTATTTTTTATAAAACTTTATCAAAATATAAAATACGCGACTTTATGGACATTTTTATGCAAAAATATTAACAAAATAGCAAATATTTCTTGTTTAATTCGATAAAATAAAATTTTGACACAAAAAAATAAACTACCAATCAGAAAAAATTTGGTGAAAATAAAAAACTAAGCAGGCAGTGCTGCCAGATGTGTTTATTAACTCAAAATTGATCAGAGATGCCAGATGTATTAAGTAACACAATTGGAAAATTAAAAAAAATGACCGATTTGAAAAATATAACGACTGATTTAAAAAGCTGCGCAGTGCTGCCAGATGACAGCAGTAACAAATAAAAAAACAAAGTGATACTAGATGTTAAAATAACACAATTGAAAAAAATTTGGAAAAAAAGCGTTCAATTTAAAAAAATAACGGCCGTTTTGAAAAAAACAACAACAGATTTAAAAAACTAATCAGTATTGTCAGGGACGCTGTTACTAACAACAATGTTAAGCTAAACGATGGGCAATTGTTGTTTTTCAGCAATATTGTTAACATTATTTAAAATTTGTATATAATATGGTCGTAATTTAACTTCGAAAAGTGGACTATAATCGTCGATCGTGCTACAGAATTTCTAGCCAGTTGTAAAATGTAACAAAACGAAAACTGCTACATAATGCCAGATGTAAAAAATAATTTAATTAAGACAATTAAAAACAAACGACCAATTGAAAAATATAACGACTGATTTAAAAACTACGCCGTGCTGCCAGATGTAATCAGTCACAAACATCTACACAGTTGTTCCAGATGTAAAAAATAACATAATTGAAAAAGGATCGAAAAAACGATAAATTTGCAAAAATAACGCCGTTTTGAAAAAAAAAAAATAACTTCTGATTTATAGAACTGATCAGTATTGCCAGATGTTAAAAGTAACAAAACGAAAATAGCTCCATAATAGCAAATGTGAAAAATAATTTTATGGAAAAAATTAAAAAAAAATATATAACGATTGATTTGTAAAAACTACACAGTATTGCCAGAAGAAGTAACTCAAAACAAAGCTGTACTTGCCAAGCCATATTAAAAACTACAATGCCAATTACATAGTAAGCAGTGGCACTGTCATTGCAAACATTTGGTCACTTTTACGCAGTGATTCCAACTTGGTACTTTTGACACATTTTATAATACTTTACAATGACCTAAAACGCGAAAATTTTGCTCTATGTATAAAATCGTAAAAAAGCATTTTTGTAAAGACAGAATAAAAGTTAAAATTATTAATGAAAATGAAAATTATTCAAGTTCTAGGCCATACCTTATAGTTCTTTATTAGGATATTGTCCTAACAAATAATCTATAGAGTTTTTTGTTTTCAAATTTATTATTTGACCCTTTCAGGAATGTGTTGATAGATCTATTTCGGGAATTTTCTAGGTTCCCATCATCAGAACACGTTTTGAAAGCGGTAACAATCCCATGCCAAACATCCAAACATTCATATAAACTAATTTACTCACTACATGAGAACTAATTAATATACATATGAGCTTGAAGTTAAAGATTATAACCATTGATCAAAAAATAAATTGAAAACTTGTTTGCTATGTGTAAGGTCCACCTCTGGTGGATATTCAATAGATTATTTGTTAGGACAATATCCTAATAAAGAAATATAGAGTATGGCCTCGAACTTGAATAATTTTCATTTTCATTGCACAATTAAAGGTCAAAAAACAAAACATAATTTTTATTTTTAATAAAAATTATATCAAACTTGTTAAAATTAATATGACATTCACGCCTGAATGAAAAACATTTGTTTTGACAAAACACGAGTATAAGAATAAAGACCGTTTGTAATAGAATAAAGAGCTTTAATACGTGGTTCGGCAAAAAAACGTGTTATCTCTTAGGTGTGACATGACTTAAAAGCAAAAAAAAAATGTTCTCACACATATTGTATAAACTCTAAATTTTGCCAGTAGCCGGGCGAATTTTCGCATTTCATAAAAAACTAATGGGATTTTGTGTCTACCTCACACTTTGCAAATATTATTGCCTGTATTATTGTCATTTTGACCTACACAGTGCAATAAGATGTACAAAACTTTTCCACAAAATATGGCAATACTCTTTTATTCGGTTGTGGAGTTATATAAAAATTGGACAATATGGCCAACACACTAAAACATATTTTCACATTTCTTGGTTGCGCAATAAGAATCAAAACCTTTATAATTTTTTTTTTTTAATATATTGCACAACCTTCCAATATGACATACACACTGGTAAAATTTTGCCCAATAGCAAAAATATTGCGTAGTGTATGTTTACCATTACATGGCATTCACCTAAAAATGCAAAACACACGTTTTGCAAAACGTGTGTTTTGCAAAACATCTGGCATATCTGATAAATTTTTTGTTAATTAACAAATCTGACAGCACTGCCTGCTTAGTTTTTTATTTTCGCCAAATTTTTTCTGATTAGTAGTTTATTTTTTTGGGTCAAAATTTTATTTTATCAAATTAAACGAGAAATATTTGCCATTTTGTTAATAATTTTGCATAAAAATGTCCATTAAGTCGCGTATTTTATATTTTGATAAAGTTTTATAAAAACAGCAATGTTAGTGAAGCCCTAGAGCCGCCTTTGAAAATTGTATCTTTTTTTCCAATGTTTTGCGACTTAATTTTTACACTAAATTTCACTTATTTTTTATAAAACTTTATCAAAATATAAAATACGCGACTTTATGGACATTTTTATGCAAAAATATTAGTAGTTTATTTTTTTGGGTCAAAATTTTATTTTATAAAATTAAACGAGAAATATTTGCTATTTTGTTAATAATTTTGCATAAAAATGTCCATTAAGTCGCGTATTTTATATTTTGATTAAGTTTTATAAAAACAGCAATGTTAGTGGAGCCCTAGAGCCGCCTTTGAAAATTGTATCTTTTTTTCCAATGTTTTGCGACTTAATTTTTACACTAAATTTCACTTATTTTTTATAAAACTTTATCAAAATATAAAATACGCGACTTTATGGACATTTTTATGCAAAAATATTAACAAAATAGCAAATATTTCTTGTTTAATTCGATAAAATAAAATTTTGACACAAAAAAATAAACTACCAATCAGAAAAAATTTGGTGAAAATAAAAAACTAAGCAGGCAGTGCTGCCAGATGTGTTTATTAACTCAAAATTGATCAGAGATGCCAGATGTATTAAGTAACACAATTGGAAAATTAAAAAAAATGACCGATTTGAAAAATATAACGACTGATTTAAAAAGCTGCGCAGTGCTGCCAGATGACAGCAGTAACAAATAAAAAAACAAAGTGATACTAGATGTTAAAATAACACAATTGAAAAAAATTTGGAAAAAAAGCGTTCAATTTAAAAAAATAACGGCCGTTTTGAAAAAAACAACAACAGATTTAAAAAACTAATCAGTATTGTCAGGGACGCTGTTACTAACAACAATGTTAAGCTAAACGATGGGCAATTGTTGTTTTTCAGCAATATTGTTAACATTATTTAAAATTTGTATATAATATGGTCGTAATTTAACTTCGAAAAGTGGACTATAATCGTCGATCGTGCTACAGAATTTCTAGCCAGTTGTAAAATGTAACAAAACGAAAACTGCTACATAATGCCAGATGTAAAAAATAATTTAATTAAGACAATTAAAAACAAACGACCAATTGAAAAATATAACGACTGATTTAAAAACTACGCCGTGCTGCCAGATGTAATCAGTCACAAACATCTACACAGTTGTTCCAGATGTAAAAAATAACATAATTGAAAAAGGATCGAAAAAACGATAAATTTGCAAAAATAACGCCGTTTTGAAAAAAAAAAAATAACTTCTGATTTATAGAACTGATCAGTATTGCCAGATGTTAAAAGTAACAAAACGAAAATAGCTCCATAATAGCAAATGTGAAAAATAATTTTATGGAAAAAATTAAAAAAAAATATATAACGATTGATTTGTAAAAACTACACAGTATTGCCAGAAGAAGTAACTCAAAACAAAGCTGTACTTGCCAAGCCATATTAAAAACTACAATGCCAATTACATAGTAAGCAGTGGCACTGTCATTGCAAACATTTGGTCACTTTTACGCAGTGATTCCAACTTGGTACTTTTGACACATTTTATAATACTTTACAATGACCTAAAACGCGAAAATTTTGCTCTATGTATAAAATCGTAAAAAAGCATTTTTGTAAAGACAGAATAAAAGTTAAAATTATTAATGAAAATGAAAATTATTCAAGTTCTAGGCCATACCTTATAGTTCTTTATTAGGATATTGTCCTAACAAATAATCTATAGAGTTTTTTGTTTTCAAATTTATTATTTGACCCTTTCAGGAATGTGTTGATAGATCTATTTCGGGAATTTTCTAGGTTCCCATCATCAGAACACGTTTTGAAAGCGGTAACAATCCCATGCCAAACATCCAAACATTCATATAAACTAATTTACTCACTACATGAGAACTAATTAATATACATATGAGCTTGAAGTTAAAGATTATAACCATTGATCAAAAAATAAATTGAAAACTTGTTTGCTATGTGTAAGGTCCACCTCTGGTGGATATTCAATAGATTATTTGTTAGGACAATATCCTAATAAAGAAATATAGAGTATGGCCTCGAACTTGAATAATTTTCATTTTCATTGCACAATTAAAGGTCAAAAAACAAAACATAATTTTTATTTTTAATAAAAATTATATCAAACTTGTTAAAATTAATATGACATTCACGCCTGAATGAAAAACATTTGTTTTGACAAAACACGAGTATAAGAATAAAGACCGTTTGTAATAGAATAAAGAGCTTTAATACGTGGTTCGGCAAAAAAACGTGTTATCTCTTAGGTGTGACATGACTTAAAAGCAAAAAAAAAATGTTCTCACACATATTGTATAAACTCTAAATTTTGCCAGTAGCCGGGCGAATTTTCGCATTTCATAAAAAACTAATGGGATTTTGTGTCTACCTCACACTTTGCAAATATTATTGCCTGTATTATTGTCATTTTGACCTACACAGTGCAATAAGATGTACAAAACTTTTCCACAAAATATGGCAATACTCTTTTATTCGGTTGTGGAGTTATATAAAAATTGGACAATATGGCCAACACACTAAAACATATTTTCACATTTCTTGGTTGCGCAATAAGAATCAAAACCTTTATAATTTTTTTTTTTTAATATATTGCACAACCTTCCAATATGACATACACACTGGTAAAATTTTGCCCAATAGCAAAAATATTGCGTAGTGTATGTTTACCATTACATGGCATTCACCTAAAAATGCAAAACACACGTTTTGCAAAACGTGTGTTTTGCAAAACATCTGGCATATCTGATAAATTTTTTGTTAATTAACAAATCTGACAGCACTGCCTGCTTAGTTTTTTATTTTCGCCAAATTTTTTCTGATTAGTAGTTTATTTTTTTGGGTCAAAATTTTATTTTATCAAATTAAACGAGAAATATTTGCCATTTTGTTAATAATTTTGCATAAAAATGTCCATTAAGTCGCGTATTTTATATTTTGATAAAGTTTTATAAAAACAGCAATGTTAGTGAAGCCCTAGAGCCGCCTTTGAAAATTGTATCTTTTTTTCCAATGTTTTGCGACTTAATTTTTACACTAAATTTCACTTATTTTTTATAAAACTTTATCAAAATATAAAATACGCGACTTTATGGACATTTTTATGCAAAAATATTAGTAGTTTATTTTTTTGGGTCAAAATTTTATTTTATAAAATTAAACGAGAAATATTTGCTATTTTGTTAATAATTTTGCATAAAAATGTCCATTAAGTCGCGTATTTTATATTTTGATTAAGTTTTATAAAAACAGCAATGTTAGTGGAGCCCTAGAGCCGCCTTTGAAAATTGTATCTTTTTTTCCAATGTTTTGCGACTTAATTTTTACACTAAATTTCACTTATTTTTTATAAAACTTTATCAAAATATAAAATACGCGACTTTATGGACATTTTTATGCAAAAATATTAACAAAATAGCAAATATTTCTTGTTTAATTCGATAAAATAAAATTTTGACACAAAAAAATAAACTACCAATCAGAAAAAATTTGGTGAAAATAAAAAACTAAGCAGGCAGTGCTGCCAGATGTGTTTATTAACTCAAAATTGATCAGAGATGCCAGATGTATTAAGTAACACAATTGGAAAATTAAAAAAAATGACCGATTTGAAAAATATAACGACTGATTTAAAAAGCTGCGCAGTGCTGCCAGATGACAGCAGTAACAAATAAAAAAACAAAGTGATACTAGATGTTAAAATAACACAATTGAAAAAAATTTGGAAAAAAAGCGTTCAATTTAAAAAAATAACGGCCGTTTTGAAAAAAACAACAACAGATTTAAAAAACTAATCAGTATTGTCAGGGACGCTGTTACTAACAACAATGTTAAGCTAAACGATGGGCAATTGTTGTTTTTCAGCAATATTGTTAACATTATTTAAAATTTGTATATAATATGGTCGTAATTTAACTTCGAAAAGTGGACTATAATCGTCGATCGTGCTACAGAATTTCTAGCCAGTTGTAAAATGTAACAAAACGAAAACTGCTACATAATGCCAGATGTAAAAAATAATTTAATTAAGACAATTAAAAACAAACGACCAATTGAAAAATATAACGACTGATTTAAAAACTACGCCGTGCTGCCAGATGTAATCAGTCACAAACATCTACACAGTTGTTCCAGATGTAAAAAATAACATAATTGAAAAAGGATCGAAAAACGATAAATTTGCAAAAATAACGCCGTTTTGAAAAAAAAAAAATAACTTCTGATTTATAGAACTGATCAGTATTGCCAGATGTTAAAAGTAACAAAACGAAAATAGCTCCATAATAGCAAATGTGAAAAATAATTTTATGGAAAAAATTAAAAAAAATATATAACGATTGATTTGTAAAAACTACACAGTATTGCCAGAAGAAGTAACTCAAAACAAAGCTGTACTTGCCAAGCCATATTAAAAACTACAATGCCAATTACATAGTAAGCTAGTGGCACTGTCATTGCAAACATTTGGTCACTTTTTACGCAGTGATTCCAACTTGGTACTTTTGACACATTTTATAATACTTTACAATGACCTAAAACGCGAAAATTTTGCTCTATGTATAAAATCGTAAAAAAGCATTTTTGTAAAGACAGAATAAAAGTTAAAATTATTAATGAAAATGAAAATTATTCAAGTTCTAGGCCATACCTTATAGTTCTTTATTAGGATATTGTCCTAACAAATAATCTATAGAGTTTTTTTGTTTTCAAATTTATTATTTGACCCTTCAGGAATGTGTTGATAGATCTATTTCGGGAATTTTCTAGGTTCCCATCATCAGAACACGTTTTGAAAGCGGTAACAATCCCATGCCAAACATCCCAAACATTCATATAAACTAATTTACTCACTACATGAGAACTAATTAATATACATATGAGCTTGAAGTTTAAAGATTATAACCATTGATCAAAAAATAAATTGAAAACTTGTTTGCTATGTGTAAGGTCCACCTCTGGTGGATATTCAATAGATTATTTGTTAGGACAATATCCTAATAAAGAAATATAGAGTATGGCCTCGAACTTGAATAATTTTCATTTTCATTGCACAATTAAAGGTCAAAAAACAAAACATAATTTTTATTTTTAATAAAACATTATATCAAACTTGTTAAAATTAATATGACATTCACGCCTGAATGAAAAACATTTGTTTGACAAAACACGAGTATAGTAGAATAAGATCCGTTTGTAATAGAATAAAGCAGCTTAATACGTGGTTCGGCAAAAAAACGTGTTATCTCTTAGGTGTGACATGACTTAAAAGCAAAAAAAAATGTTCTCACACATATTGTATAAACTCTAAATTTTGCCAGTAGTAGCCGGGCGGAATTTTCGCATTTCATAAAAAAAACTAATGGGATTTTGTGTCTACCTCACACTTGTCAAATATTTTGCCTGTATTATTGTCATTTGACTACACAGTGCAATAAGATGTAACAAAACTTTTCCACAAAAATATGGCAATACTCTTTATTCGGTTGTGGAGTTATAAAAATTGGACAATATGGCCAACACACTAAAACACTATTTTCACATTTCTTGTCGCGCAATAAGAATCAAAACCTTTATAATTTTTTTTTTTTTAATATATTGCACAACCTTCCAATATGACATACACACTGGGAAAATTTTGCCAATCAGCAAAAATATTGCGTAGGGTATGTTTACCATTACATGGCATTCACCTAAAAATGCAAAACACACGTTTGCAAAACGTGTGTTTTGCAAAACATCTGGCATATCTGATAAATTTTTTGTAATTAACAAATCTGACAGCACTGCCTGCTTAGTTTTTTATTTTCGCCAATTTTTCTGATTAGTAGTTTATTTTTTGGGGTCCAAATTTTATTTTATCAAATTAAACGAGAGAATATTTGCCATTTTGTTAATAATTTTGCATCAAAAATGCAAAAATATTAGTAGTTTATTTTTTGGGTCAAAATTTTATTTTATAAAATTAAACGAGAATATTTGCTATTTTGTTAATAATTTGCATAAAAATGTCCATTAAGTCGCGTATTTTATATTTGATTAAGTTTTATAAAAACAGCAATGTTAGTGGAGCCCTAGAGCC
>JAEKOY010000293.1:0-27700 GCA_021234595.1 Delia radicum
ACCCTTGCTGAAAATTAATAAAATTTTTGCTGAATATTAGTAGACTGAAAAAACTCAAAAAATTTGTAGAAAAATTATACTTTAGTTAATGTAATCGATGAAAAACATAAAACACTTTTTTATGTTGAAAATAATTTACAATACGTTACAAAATATAAAAATGTGCATACACCCAAATTGACGATATGAATAAATGTAATATCTAAAAACAATATAATTAATTCTATATAACATAAACGAAATTATCTTTAAACTACTTACATCAATTATTGTCTTAATGATGCTATCTTTTAAATGCCGCAGAGAATTATAGAAACGGGGAAAAAAATAACAAAATACAACATATACAACCCTTTTTTGCAATAAGAAAACATAAACAGAAAAATCTACCAAAGATGTATGTCTTTGTCTTTCGCTTTAGTCTGTATACTTGTTGCATATTTGTTTGCAATTTGACCACAAAAGATTATTAATGTATATAAACATTGAGTTTACAGATACACATTTAATATTTATTAAATTCAAATATTTTATTTTTTCTTTTATTTAATTAATAGATTAATAGATTAAGTTGTTTTAATTCACAATTTTGTTTTATGTATGAAAAACAGATTGATTTTTTTATATTATGTACTAGAGCTGTACTTTTAAGTACAATTTTCCTCGTCACTACTACATCGTGACATGCCGCGACATCTAATTCATTCTGCGTATATCTTTCAGTCTGGTTGTCGTTCAACACAATTTTTTTAGCAAACTAAATTAGTAAAATATTAGTAAGACATTAGTTCACAAGCGAAAAGTGCTGAATAAGTATAACTAACATTTTAGTTTAAAACATAATTTTAGCAAAAAATTTTCTGAAAAATAGTATACCTGATTTTCAAAATGTTTTACTAACTTTTCTACTAACTTATTTTTTTGAGTGTAGAGTTTGGTTTTTTATATATCTTTTAATAGAGGCCTTTAATGATTGTGAGTACATTTCATAACTTTTCGATGCAAATTTTACAAAGTACAAATATGTTAAAAAAAGTTGGGTGAAAATATGTGGATCTATATTGTATGCATCGGAAACTACATTTATTGCATTAACACGCAAAAAAAATTATTGAAATCGGATTGCGGCACACGATTTTATTTATTATTTATAGAGGTTGTGTGGATAGTAGGAAACGGAGAAAACTCAGTACCAACTACTTGAATACACAGGGGGGAGACTTAAAAACATCCTATAAGGAAGCAGCTGGAAGCAATGACTCTAGCTGACAATGTACCCCACTGTGATAAGAGGAGTAAGATTAGTTCTGTGGAAGATATATCCAGTCCGTGGCCGGGGATGTTGCGTGGTAGCCCAATGGGCATAATGCCTTAACAGTGCCCAGACATTGCCGAGAGGGGACAACTCATGGGGAGGCAGCTGGCGGTCTGATCTCACGGCGGCCAAATGCATACGGTTACAAGGATCCACAGGGGTCGCCTGCCACCGTTCCGCCCAACATAGTGGTGATTTGGGAAAAGAACTAAACTAATAATAAGGGTTTTATAAATATGACTCGGATTTAATGTTTATGAGACTTTCAAGTTGAGCTTTTTCAGGCCAATTTTTGGATTCTTCAAAACTATTTCACTGAAATAAACAATCCAGGTGAAAATAGTATCATATTCCAACAATCATATATGGGTTCAACAATCATATAATAGGTAGAAACAGATTTGTTAGTTTTGGTCTACTCTAAGTCTCTTTCATTTGAGGATGCAGTTTCTTGTTGCACATTGTTAAAGTTATAAACTAAAAATGAGCTCAAAATTTGTCAAGTTTTAACTAAGCCTACTTCACCCACTTTTTGGTGGTTTTTCCATTTTTATTTGCTTCGGGTAGGACAAAAAATACTTTACAAAAAAAATAAAATTATGGGATATATTTTTTCCTTTCGATTAATGACTATAATCTAAAATCTGTTCAATGGCTTATATAAAAAAATTTCTGAAATTTGTTTTATAGTTTTTTTTTTGTAAAAACATATAAAAAATAAAAATAATTAACCACATTTCGTATGGTAAATAATATTTAAATCGACTTTAAATCATTTATTTTAAGACATTTCATGTTTTGACTTTTTGAATTTTTATTTAAATTCTTATTGCAAATTCATTTAACTTCTTGTTGTTGATCCACTTTCATATTTGCTATTCTTATATATTTTTTTTTATTTTAATATTTTATTTTACCTAGGGGGATTTTTATTTATATTTTTATTACTTGCACACAGAGAAATAAAGTGCCAACTGAATTGAAAATTGTATATTAATGGTAAGAACTTATAAATTCAGTTCGTACAACAATATTAATACCAGATTTCTGAAAATGGTGGTTGTATCAACTAAATTTCAGTTGAATCATCCGAACGTTGTTGTGAAAACCAATGTTCAGTTGTACCAACCGACTGAAATTCATACTAACCGAATTTGAGTAGTAGTAACCGAATTTCAGTTGGCAAATAGCAAAATTTTTCTCTGTGTGTGTAAAACCAAATAATATGAGTATAGTTATGTTTATGTACAAAAGATTTATGTCACGAGAGGTGATACGATTGTAACAATTGTTAGCGAAAATGTATTCAGTGTACATTTATGTCCCCAAGCGTTTAGTTCAGAATACAGTATCATTATTTTTTATAACACCTACAAAAACAACTAGTTTGTTAAAAATATATTTTCGAGAGTTTTTATTTTGTCCCCTCTATGCATAATAAATATTTTTTAATACATATGAGTACCAGAGTAAAAAACATTATAAATGGTTTTATATTTCTTCATTTTCAAAATATATTCGTTTTTTCCGCCGTGCTGTTTTATCATCATGATTTAAATTAGAGTTAGAGTCCACAAACTGGTGTCTTTTGTCTTATAAGTGTTCAAGCAAAAAAAGAATAAAATATTAACCCTTTAATGCATGGTGACGCAACACCATATGTAACGAATAATTTGACTGAATGCAGCGCTTGATATTTGTAACATAGACACACAGTAACTGACTGTAGTTTATTTAAAAAGTAATCAGTAAACATTGTTTAAACTACAAAGAAATATTTTTTTAAACTTATTTTACCATTTATTAAAAACAAAGTTCACATAAATTCTGTTTTTCTGCATCAGTTATTATTTTCTTTTAAAACATTCTTTTTACAAAAAAAATTTTATTTGAACCACAAAGTTATTGATAGTAAAAAACTGTTGTTTTTAATAATGTCCGAGTTAATTTTTGATAGTTAAAATAAAATAAAATGGTCTTTTATACGGATTTTTAAATTTTTAAATTTTTTATTATATTTTTTAAAGTAAAAGTTATAGAAAATCTTTTATTTTTACGGATTTTGAGTTTTAATAGTTAAAAATAAATGAAAAATACATTTGATTTAAAATAAAAGTAAGTAGACCGGTTTTTAACTATACACGTAGAATACTATTTGGTAAACCCCACTGCAATTGTAGTTGAAAACAAATGAAATTTCACTTAAAGAAAGGACGACTTACATTACAGTAAATTCAAATAACATTGTCATTTGTTTTTTAATCTTCAAAAAATGACTAACAGTTGTAGTAAAAATGAACCACATGGGAGTAAAAAATAAACAAACATTTATTTTTTTTATTTTTTTAAATAACAAAAATTAATGTAAAATCATAAAACCGTCATTTGATGTGGTTTGTTTCTTTAAATGAACTACAAGGTTAGTAAATATTTTAATTTGTTCTACAAATGACTGACATATACATTAAAAATAAAGAAACTATATTACAACCAAAACAACTACATATTTTTAAAGCAGAAGTTCCCTGATTGTATGTTTAGTAGTTTTAAAGTACATATTACTTTGTTTTAAACGACAACATAATGCGAGTGTATGGTAAATTTTGAGACATATGCTTTTCTGTGGCCAGAAAATTGATAAAATTAAGAAAAAACGGTGATTCCAAAAAAAAAAAAAAATTTAAATTTTTAAATAATTGCAATAGGCAGTGCTAAGCTAATTAGTTATGAAGTACAAATTATAAGCTTTCCAGCACAAACATTTTGGTTTTTATATATTCGATATATGTTTTGTTTATTGGGTGATCCAAATGTTTTGACTTTTTTTGATTTTTTGCTAATAAAATCGCGAAAATTGCGAAAATATTTCAAAATGCCGAAATAGGTGTTCACTTATATTCCATTTACTATCAAAATATATTACTTTCATTAAGATCTGTAGTTTCATGCAGTAAAGGGTTAAAATAATCAGTACAATAAAATGGTGAAAGTTTACAATAAAATAATAAGAAAAAGAATTACAATATAATACATTCAAAACAAACTGCTTATCCATTACATATAATAAAAAAAGCTAAATCCAACAAAACAAACACAATGTCACCGGAATAATAATAAAATAACTAATAAACAAATAAGCACAAAACAACACACCAATAACAACTAAGGCTTACGATAACTCAACACAATAGAATAATATACATATATGACCATACAAAGGGCTTTTATGCTTACTTTTGCTAGTGTCGTTGTTGTGTTTTCTTATCCCCTTATCAGATTTCTGCGTAGTGCAAGTATCTTGGTTTTTGCTTGTTGTTGGTCTAATGACTAAGGCATAACACTGGTCACTAATTAACCCAATCAGCAACAAACTGAATACCCGGCACTTTTACTGGCGTCAAGTTAGATTTGATTTTAATTTCGGTTCATGGTAGTGACGGGCATATTTCGTATTGATTTCTGCAATATACGACGACTGAGATCTAATTTCTTTCTAGTATATTTTTAGATTCGTTTTCATCGACCGGATGTTTTCGCCTTATGTGAGACATAGGCATGTGGCTAATGCTGATCTACAGGATTTCTATATGCATGGTTATCACCTACAATAACTTTGGATTTTCCATCGGGGCCTTGCTATGATGTTGTAAAACTGTAATATGATGAATTTATCTCACTTTGGGTTAAGATCAAAATCAGGTCACACCCATTGCCTAATCATGGATAGGACGAATACCCTTTATAATTTAGGCGCCCTTTACGATTATATATCTTCAATATTGGAGGGTTTTCCGGATAGTGTAATCGTTGTTGCTGACGATTTCAATACCCACAACTCCTCTTGGCTTCACCATTCGAACCATACAACTCCTGATGGTATTTATGTTGATCTGTTTGCCAAGCACAACCACCTAGAGCAACTCTGAACGAACAAACGCATATTCCATAATCTCGACCTTTTTCTCACATCGGGACAAGTATGAAGTAAGGATTCTAGCACCTCTCGGTAATTCGGGTAATTGTGCCATTTCCGAAATTTTTTTTTGTTTGGACTTCGTATTGATTCGTCAACTTCTACGAAACCTTCAATTTTTATCTGCGAAAAAGCACGTTGTGCTGAGCTTAGCGATTTCTTCCGGCATTTTAACTGAAAACGCCGTTTTCTCGACCAAAAAAATGTACCTAAAATAAGATTAATTTTCTAGGGTGAACTCATTAATGGTACGCCATAGCTGCGCTGGACGTTTTTTAACCAAACTTTGTACATATATAGAAATTTTTGTAATTTTTTTGCCTTAAACACCATCTAGTGCAAATATTAGCCATCAAAGTTGAAACTCTGACATTTGTAATATATCTCCTAATCGGTTAAAGATATTTTGAAAGTTTAAATTTTTTATAATTTTGCGAACGATTTTTTATTAAAAATATATGAAAAATTAACTTTTTTTAAGTTATTTTTTTCTTTGAAAAAATATGGCAAATTTCGACTTTTTTTGAAAATTGACATATGGCAACCCTGACGTTATAATTTTTATAGGTTTAGTATTATTTTATTAAAAACCATCCACTATTTATGTTTTAGGTGAAAACGGAACAAATTTTGGAGTATTTTAGATTTTGCGTAGCTCCAAAATGTATCGTCCGATCGGTGAGATTTTCAAAAATTACATACAGTCTATTAACTAATTGCTATCCGATAAATAAATTTTCAATTATTTTCATCAACATAACAATCAAATATATAAAAGATTTAGCTTTATTATATTTTTAAACAATTTTTGAAAAAGGTGATATCAAAAACGATCAAAATGGATTTTTTCAAAAAGTTATTTGGCAACTCTGGGTAACAATTTAAAAAAAAAACACATCACATTTGTAGCCAAGATGTTGAGTAATTTTAAGATTTTTAATTTACTTACTTATCTTTATGCAGTACACAAATATAGCCATTTAAATGTATTGATTGGGTCGAAAAAGGTAGACTGTGTCAATAATGAGTTAAAAGTATTTTAAGAAAATAGCATTTAAAAATCTAAAAATTTATACCAAATACATATTTAGTAAACTGACAATTTCCTTTGTAATTTTATCAGTGAAGTTGATTTACAAAAACAAACATAAATAAATTTTTTTCGTCATAAGGCAAATTTAAAATGAAATTTTTTATTGTTTCACAGCGGTTTTGTTTTTAATTGTGAAAATATTCTAAGTATACTTATGCCCGTAATTTCAAGCAATAGATACCTACCGGTGCTTAGATACCTACCCGATTTTGTTCGTGTACACGGTAGGTATCTAAGCACCGGTAGGTATCTATTGCTTGAAATTACGGGCATTAGAGTATACTTGCGTATGCACTTGTGTGCATGTCGTTCTTATGGGTATGGACATGTCAGATACTTAACACAACTTACACTTGCAATTAGGTGTACATACTGCATACAAAAATGTATGAGTATGCGATCACTCATAATCTGCCCATACTTGTAGTTATTTTACTTGTTGTTGGTATAATAATGTTGGATATGTGTATGGTTTTGTCTTATTCATACATGTTTAATCACTAATACTCAAAATGATAATTTTGTCATTCTCTGATTGCTATGCATTATTTTTAGCTTAATACAACTAAAATCCCTTAATAAAACGTCAAATTTAAAGCTCAAATCATATTTTCTCGAATAACAAAAATATTTGCAAGTGAATGTGTCTTCAAAAAACATTTCATTTGATACTAAATTTGTCTATAGTTATTGTTAATAGAACGAAATAAACCGAAAAAAACGTAAAATGAGTCCAATTTTTACGCCACTTAATAACGTCTGACTCAAGTTCAGGACAGCTAAAATAAAAAAACGAGGTACCTTAAATTTTTATTCTCTACAACATATCCGTAGTTCATTAAGCTATGCCGTTCCGGGCGGGATACATCACTTGTTAGCAGTGAGAAGCGTCTTTACGAACAACGTCTTCGCACTAAAGTTTTTTCTGCTCTTCGGGGTAGTAAGAGCTGTTGGTCACTCGTTGAAAGAATTTACATTAATGCTGGTTCAACTATACCAACTCTTGTCATGGACGACCAAATATCCACTGATCCTGTGGATAAGGCTAACTCTTAGCTGAATTATTTGCAAAAACTTCATTCACCACTGCCCGAACTCGAAAGAGTATTGTGTGCTATGCCTATGATATTTTTCCGCGCTCTAGCAGTTAGAACCGTTCTTACAGACGTCAACATAAATAGGTCACAGAGGCCGGATGGTATACCAGCACTGGTGTACCAAGCTTAATGAAGAAATTTAAAAGGTGTGTAGAAATTTTTTAAAACATACCAAATACTTTTTTAAAAACAGTTAGTTTCTTCTAAAACAATATCCCTTATTAAGTTCTTGTCTAGTTCTCACCACAATAGCATGTTTATATGTGCAAGGACATCAGCTATAAAAAATATGTTAATGTGCCGACTTATTGTTCACTTACCCTATTTTGGATTTTAGAAATTTTCAAATTAAAAAACTTTGCTTTAAGTTATAAAAAAAAAGTAAACAATTGCTAATTTTACCACTCCGGATTATAAAAATTGTAAAATATTTGGCAACTAAATAAATCACCTGACGGAAAGATGATCTGTATTGACTTTGTAAACACCTGAGCTTAAATAATTACTTTTTGAATTCAACAAATACAACAACTTAACACATTTTTCCCAATGTGTCTTTAAAGACATGTTAACTTTAAAGTGTTGCCAAAAATCCAACAATACAATACAACAACCAACAATAAAAAGTGGTACTGATTAGGAAAATTTTACATTTTTTTTATAGAATAAAATTAACAGAGTTATTAAAAAAATGTATTTTGGTACTTTTAAGATTTTTTAAAAAGTCACCTTTTTGGACACTTTTTCTCTGACAAAAATTAGTAAAAATATTAACTACAGAATTACAAAAAAAAGGTTTTACAAATTTTCTACCTAGTTTTTTTTTAAGTATATTACATTTTAGACACTCATTGTTGTTATTTTGTGTATTTAGGTCAAATTAAAAAATACATTCAACACAACAATTAAAAATATAACAAAATAGTAAAAATACTCGACAAAGTATTTAAAGCAAAGTAAAAAGGGAAATGAAATGAATTTGTTAACAATTACACAAGGGAACAATGGTTCTGTTGATTAAGAACTGAATATTGTTTTTAAGGTTATTTGGGACGCTGAATCCAAATCTGCACTTGGTTTTTTTCTATCAGCTTTCTATCAATTCAGTAAATCGTGAACAAAATCAAAAGTTGTGCACCGATTGCAATGAAATAAAGCTCATTTCATTCGAAATATATTTAACTAACTGTTTCTAGACCAAAACTGTGATTTTTGTCCCATTTTTATTTTTTAGGAATTTTTAAAGAACAAAAAAATTTTTTTTTTTTAAAAATTTTAATTTTTTTTTCAAAACTTGAACGATATCTCTAAAACTACTTGGAAAATTTAAAAACAATGTAAGCACGGCTTAAAGAGAATATTGTTTGCGAGTTTCGGTTTTTTTTTAATTTAATATGGTGAACCGTTTTCAAGTTATTCCAATATATGTAGCGGAAGTGCCTTAATTTTGAACATAACGGTATATCTCGAAAAGTCGAGCTGATAGAGAAAAACCAAGTGCAGATTTGAAATCAGCGACCTCAAATTAGTAAAAATTTGCTACAAATTTCAAATCAACACAAAAAAAGTTCAATTTTGTTCCCTTGTGTTATCACTTGTATTTTTTTAACGGAAGCAAAAAAAAAAGGACACAGAAAAAAAACGAAGAACGGAATAAATAAAAACTAACGAATCAACGTTGTTTCTTGTTTAAAGCCTTAAGCCAGTAAACGACAGAAAATACTAAATTGTGCATTTTTTTAGTTTGTTTGCATTCATTTTAGTATTGTTCTGTTTTGTTAACAGTTTTATAGTTCATCTTTTTTTTTGTATGTATTCACAATTGTTCCTTTACTGCATTTATCAATGTGTGACTGAATGTATTGCGTGTGTGTGTGGGTGTGTTTGTTTGTCGGATAACATTTGTTGTGTATTATAGCACATTTGTTTGCATAACAACTAAATAACTCAAATGACGGCAAGATTTCGTTAGCACCTGAGCTTGAAGGCTTTAATACACATAAACGACAATCATACTTTTTTCAATTCAACAAATTAAAAACACCTTAACCCATTTTTTAACAATGTGTCTTTAAAGACACGTTAATTTTAAAGTATTGCCAAAAATCCAAATAAAAATCAACAATAAAAAATGTTACTGATTAGGAAAATGTTACTTTTTTTTATAGAAAAAAAACGTCACCTTCTTGGAAGCTTTTTTAAACATACAAAATGGCTTTAAATTTTCTTAAAAATGTGTTTTTTTTTCAAATGGGAACAGTCCAAACGAAAAACGTAAGAAGAAAATTTGTTATTATTTATGATTTGTTGTATAAGTGATCTTTTGTGTGTCTTTAAAGACTGGTAAAATGTGTATAGCATTTTTTCAATTGTTTAAAAAAAAAAAATTTTAAAAGGTCCGACCTATAAATTTTGATAGAAGAGACAAAAAAAAAGACACGTGTATCGGCGTTTTGAAAGTTTACATCTGGGTTTCATTTTAGTGGGATGTAAAGTTTCCCCCAAATGCATAGTTTGTATTGTCAATCGGCATAGAAAATCGAGTATAGCTTACTTTTAAAGTATATGGTGGTGTGTTCAGCAAATTTATGTAAAATGTTACGGAGAACATTAACCATTAAAACAGATATTTAAGGGTTTAAAATGTTCCGCAAAGATATTCGCAGTGAAATTTTACTTTATGTCCCTGAATACACCAAAATCTGAATACACTCAAATCACATAACAAATTATGTACACAGTATATGCAACACAAATTGACACGATTTCAGTACAATAAGATATATAGCACTTGATTAAAGTTTTTTTTTGTTTTTGTTGTAATGTGACGAGATAAAAAAAAATGTAATTAATGAATACTTCCTATCCAAATCTGTTATTTAAGGGAAAATAATAGAGATATTACTGATTTTAGTAAAATTTGAACTATTTTATTTTCATGCTAAATTTTTGGGGTACTTTAAAATAAAATTCTTAATAAATGCGAAATTAACTCTAAGCCCACTTTTGTTGTGTCCTATTTCTGACTTTTTGGTTGAATTTTCCGTTTTGCTGTAATCAGGGACTTACAGTAAAATATCACGACGAATATTTTTGCGGAACAATTTTAACTCCTTAAATCCCTGTTTTAAAGGTGTTTTTTGCTCTTTTTTAAAAGAAGGACAAAAAAGACCCTTACCTTGAGGAGTTAGAGGGTTAACATATTCTACAAAAATGTTTGATTTTGGTGTATTCAGGGACTTATAGTACAATTTTAACATTCTAACCCCTTAAATCCCTGTTTGAATGGTGTTTTTTACTCTTTTTTAAAAGAAGGACAAAAAAGACACTTGCTTTGAGGAGTTCTCTATGCCGATTAACAATACAAAATTTGTATTTGGGGGAAACTTTACCTCCCCCTAAAATAAAACCCAGATGTAAACTTTCAAAACGCCGATACACGTGTCTTTTTTTTTTTTTTTTGTCTCTTCTATCAAAATTTATAGGTCGGACCTTGTAATTTTAGAAAAAATTTGATTTTGTTGAACAGTAAAATCATTCACTAATTTTTCTAGAACAAATTAATTAATATGACAATATTATTTGTAAGTAGATCATATTTATTAAAGAAATTGTATCAATTTTCAATCAACATTGTCATATTTTGTACAATTTTTTATGCTTTTTGCTTGTCCGTTAATTCATAAAAGTAGCAAATAAAAAAACAAAATATCAAACACGAAGGTAATACAGATCTGAAATTAGGTTTGAATGTGTGTCAAAGCCTTGCTCACCATTTACATTATAAAGGACAAAATAGAAGTGAAGGCCTCCAAAAACTTTTAAATTTTTTAACCAGTTTAAAATTTTTTTTTAACATTTTCCGATTTTTTTTTATTAACTTTTTTACTTTAATACGGTATTATTTTAACGTCATATAGACAGTCGCAATTAATTTTTAATTAATATGCATTTGACAAATTTAATTTTGAAAGTTTGAGCTTAAGAAGAAGAATAGACGTTTTGCTTTAAAAATTATAAACAATATTAATTTTTAAATCAGACTAGACTAGTTTCTGCCTTTTTTATGGACAGGCGTCATCAGTGATTTTGCATTAAAATTGTATTATTATGTGTGTCTTATAATAGTCAGATTGTCTCAATATGATACATTTTTTCAACAACCCGTAAGAATCAAACCTGCGCTTATTCTTACATTACAAACTTAACAATACCAAGTCATGACCGTTTAGCGATCACACCTAAGTATGGCTTTGAATGATGTTTCTGTTATTGTACTCGTATATTATACTCAGAAGTGAATAATAGTAACAAACACATATATTCTATTTTTAGATTTTTGTTTAATTTTCTAATCTCCTCCGTCTCTACTTGAAAACGTGTAGACAAGTGTAGACAACTTTGCGTTTACATTGAGACATCGCCACAGGGCGATGTTTTTAAAATATACCGACCTCTTCCAATTTTAAATTATCTTTTAGTTTTCTAGATTTCTCCAAATGAGACTTTAATGGTCAAGTACTAATGGAAATAAAAGTTCATTTAATTAATTTTCTATTTCCGACGCACAGTGCTATGTTAAAAAAAAAATAAATAAAATGGTAATAAGTATAGAACTTCTGTACTACTGGCCCAATCCATATACAAATTGAAGGAGTTATATGGGAGGACGTAGGCTTTTAGAATGTTGTTGAATTTTGTATTTGAGACACCATGTGCTTAAACAGGGTGACTAATATGACAGCAAAGTTCACCACCTCGCCTATAGAAAATCTGTATATGCTTACTACTTGGCAAATGTGAACCGATTTGAAAAAGCTGATGTTAAAAATTAAAATGTTAGTTTTTAGCTTTGACTTTTTTTTTGAGTTTTGGCCAATATCTTTTTTGTTACTAAACCAAATCAAAAATCAAAATTCTAAAACACACTTGAAAGAAATCGATTAGGAGATTAGAAGACTCATTCATATTTCATCAGGGCAATGATCATAAGAATATGGCTCCCATTGTCAAGGAAGGGCTTTGGTATAATAGAAAGTAACTTAAAACTCCACATCAATAGCTCTTGTGGGCTCATCTTGGTCGTCAAATACGAAAACGCTAGCTAAGAGGAAAAAATTACCTTTAAAATACTACAATAGAAGAATGTTTGAAAACTCGGTTTTTGGTTTTAATTTTTTAAAATTTAAAAGTAAAACATTTGAAAATTGCAGAGTACGGCAAAACTGACTTATGGCCCTAATGCTATAGTCAGAAAGTGTTGTTGTTTATTTAATAAACAATAACAACACAGTGTATTTTGTGTTTTACTTCTCATCGGATAAATAAATCAATACGGGTGTTTATATATTTTTTTTTTTAATTTTTTTAAAATTCTTAATATGTTAAGAATATTGTGTTAAAACTTCAAGTCGATTTGAGCAAAATTGACGAAGTTACGAATATTGTTATGTCAGTGTAGAGTATAAAATTTAGTGTAGCAGTAATTATTCTATCGAGCAGACGCACACGTGCGTTCCTATATTCGTATAATTTTAGCTCCGTTTTCATTAAGTTCTGTGTTAAATTATTACTAAAATGAATAAAAACAAATTGCAAGATCTGATAGATAATCAGCTGGTTCGAGATTATATCGATCTAGAAAAATTGTACCTCCAACTTATTTTGAAAATCTCACCAAAGCACTTGAGTGGAACCTCTGTCATCGTTTAAATTGCAGCTTATGTGGCAGCCAGTGTCGTTAATGAGGGTTATTTTGCTTTACTAACCTTCATGCAAGACATGGAAATCAATAGTGGATCAAGTGCTCATGACCGGGAGCAATCAACTGACTCCATATGTATAAGCAAAGAAGAGCAGGAAGCTGAGAGACAAACTAAAGAAGGAAGGATTCGTCGTAGACCGGAGCAAAAAGGTGCTTTAGACATCATGAATGATAGCAACATTAATGGACCTGGAATTGATGATTCAAATTGAGGTAAGCCGATCAATTTTGCTTATAAACGTTAAATACCAGATTTTTTAGTGTTCAAAACTTTAAAGCGTTTTTCCCCCAACTTACGTTTTCAAAGCCGGTGCCCCTCATAACTTCAAAACTACTGCACCGATCCTTTTGAAATTTTGAACACTATTTCTGTACATAATTTACGAGGTAACGCTGGAGAGTTTTTGTTAATAATTTTTATTTTACAATAACAAATTAGCCGAATTTTTTCACTAAAAATCGCGTTTTCACCTTTTAAGTGTTCCAAAAAATTGAAGAATTAAAATTTCGAAAAACCATCCCAGCGTTACTATTATCTAACGAATGAACTTTGATTTTTTGATTTCAGATGACCCAGCACCAAGTTATGAGGGGCACTGCAATTCTACTTTTTTTTTGAAACACGTCCGAATAATTGCAAATTTTAAACAACATTCTTCAAATGTCATACTTTAATGTCCTTTTAGTTTTGATAAAGAGATTTTAACTGTGTCGTCACAAACAATTCACAAAAAATTACTTTTTTTCTTACGAATTAACCTTTATGAACACGTATGAACTCATTCATCCTCATATATGAAGTCATTCCAGGTCATACATGTCGATATAGCACCATATAGGATTCATATATGTTCATAGGAGTTCAAATGTGATCATATATGCAAATATTACCTCAATTTTCGATAATGTTCACATGCGAACATGAATGTAAATGTATGGACATGTATGATTATATATGTAAATATTACCTCAATTTTCGTTAATGCACTCACATGAACATACAAGGTGGCGCAAAAATAACCTTCTGATGTTTTTTGGCTGTAATTTAAAAAAAAATGAAAAACTTTGATTCTTCTTGTGGATTATTTTTATTTGGTATTTTAATTTTTTTTACATCAAGTCGAGAATATGATGTCATGTAAATGGCCGCCGCCACAGTTGATTGTCATTTGAGTCCTTTTTATGGCATTTTTCATCACTTTGGCCAAAACTTCCGGCGATAGGTCATCACATTCTTGGCGGATATTGTCTTTAAGAGCTGCAAGAGTCTGAGGCTTGTTGACATAAACCCGCGACTTCAAAAAGCCCCACAAAAAGAAGTCTGGAGCGGTCAAATCAGGCGATCTTGCTGGCCAGTGCAAATCGCCAAAACGGGAGGTTAGGCGCCCGGGAAATGCATCCTTCAGCATATCGGTTGTGGCACGTGCAGTGTGTGCCGTTGCACCGTCCTGTTGGAACCACATGTTTTCCAATCCCAATTCATCAAGTTGCGGCAAAAAGAACTCGTTGATCATTGCTCTGTAGCGCTCACCATTCACAGTAACCGTTTAACCCGCAACGTCTTCGAAGAAAAAAGGTCCGATGACTCCTCCAGCGAAAACAGCACACCATACAGTGACTTTGAGCGGGTGTAATGGCTCTTCGTGGGTTACACGCGGATTTTCAGTGCCCAGAAGCGTAAATTTTGCTTATTTACCTACCCGCTAAGATGGAAATGGGCCTCATCACTCATGATAATTTTTGATGAAAAATCATCTTCCTCTTGGTGGTGATTAAGGATGGCTTGAGCGTATGTTACACGCGATTGGCAGTTAGCAGCTAACAGCTGATGCACCGTCTGGACTTTGTACGGAAACATCTTCAAATCTTGTACCAAAATTCGCTGTAAAGACCGTCGACTGATACCTATTTGCGTGGCACGACGTCTGGTCGATGTCGACGGCGCTTCCATGACATCCTCGGCTACAGCAGCAATATTCTCTGCAGAACGGCTACTCCGGGGTCTGCCACGCCTGGCAGCATCTCGTGTTGTGCCAGTCTCTTCGAGGCGAGCGGCTAAACGTCGCAGTGTTTCACCAGTAGGCGACGAAATTCACGTTGTGCCAAAGTCACCGACCGATTATTGGTCAAATAAATAGTCACCAATATTCCGCGTTCTGGAGCAGTGTAGCGTAACATTGTTTATTTACGTGTATTTCGCATGTGTTTACTACACAAATATCAAAACAGAACTGACATTAGGGGCCAATCGCAAAATTTATAGCATTTTCTAATAGGAGGATTACTTTTGCGCCACCTTGTATAAGATTCCTCATATGAACATGTATTTATGAATACATAAGAATCATGTATGGATGCATTTGGACATGTATGAAGCATGTGTGTTCATGTATGGATCCATATATGTCCATTTTTAACAAGGATGATTTAAAATTTAAAATCGTTTTATTTTATAGTTGTTTTGTCTCATATTATATTTTATATTTTTTTAACCGGTTTGGGGGGAGTAGTCACCCCCCACAGGTTCCGCGCCTGCATATTTTGCCATTTTAAATAATTAGACCTTTTAATTTATATTGTTTTTTTATTAAAACAGTTTTTTAAAACACAAAATTTCTAAAAAAAAAAAAAGAGATGAAAAAAATACACCATGTATGACCGTATATGGATATGCATATAAAATAACATATTTATCAATGTATGGAAATGTAGGTTAAATTTTCTAACATGTACGAATATACATGATCAAAAAAAAAATATATATGATCATATAGAAACTGTTTTAACCGGGAAACTAAAAAATTTGTTCAGAATTGACTCAGAAATGACTCAGAAATGTTTTTCAATATTTTGGAGTCTTTTTGAAAAAAAAAACTAAAATTAAATTGATCTGAGTAATTTTTTAATCAGAAAAGAAGGCTCTTCTATATTAACCACTTTCATACAAAAAATAGAAAACTATTACCCCATTTCTAACTCATTTTGATCCTTCTTTTCTAGCAGAGAATTATATAAACTCTTTTCAAAGTATTAATAAAACACCACACAAATCTGACAACCCTCACTTTTTGTTTCTTTCAGAAACGTATTTTCCTTAACAAACAACCATGCCTTTGTTATCCAATTTTATATGGTTATATTGATTGTAATTTTGTTAAATTGTAATGCTCCTTTTGGTAAGCACTTAATAATAAAATTGATACAATATAATCCAATTTACTTTAATTGGATATTTTAAACAAGATTTACTTATTAATGTCCGTAGTTATTTCAGTTTATGTGTTGAAGTAATTGTGCTGATGGTTGGTAGTTGATATTTTATTTATATTATTATGCTCTTAATCAATGACATTATAATCAAGTCATATCTCATGTTAGCTCTCTTTAACATCCTTGCAGTTGTTTTTTTTTTTTTTTTTGTGTGTATGAGTTTAAAATTGGCTTAATTTTCAACTGGGTGATTTATGTGAAATAATTTTACATTATTTTGTATTCTATACATCGTATTTATTACATAATAAGCCTAATGCGAATTTACCAAATTAACAATTTTAAGCTGATTTGTTATTTAGAGTAGGATTGAATGTTAAGGTTGTTCGTTTTTCATATCTCTTTGAAATTCCAAAATGGTACCACTCTTTATAGGTTTGCATATGTTTCGAAATTTATATGTTGTAAATTTAAGCCCGCTTAAAAATTAGCCATATAGCACAAGCTAATTGAAGTTTTCAATATTTTTGAGTGTAAATTATACTTTATCCCGGTTAAAAAAAGTTCATATACGTTCAAATGTGTTCATATATGTTTAAATATGATTGCACATATTTGAAAATATGGACATCTATGTTTTATATATGGGCACTTATGGAAGTGTATTTGATTTCATATATACATACTAGGGCAGGTTGATTTAAAAATCACTCAACGTACAAGGAAAATCGTGTTCTAGGGATCAAAATAAGAAACTTTGCCGAAGGAACCATACCTCTAAAACGAATTCTGATGTCATGACTTTTGAACCGTAGGGTCAAATTTTGAAAAATTCCAGTTTGACCCATTTAGAGTGCCCCAATCAAATCCAACCCAATCGAATATAATTTATACATTCATCTGCTAGAGCGTCTTCCGGAGAAGAAATAGAGACACTAATCTTGGAAAGACTCCTCCTACTTTCTGAAATATTTCTATCCCGAGATTTGTACATTTTCTTATAAAAACACGGCTAAAAAGGCCCTCTTTCAACATAATTGTCAGCCCCTTAACGGTCACCTTGAATGATTTATGCATTAATCTGCTAGCGCGTCTACCGGAGAAGAAGTAGCTCCCATAATCTTGGAGAGATTCCTCCTACTTTCTCAAAAATATCAAAGTAGGCTTTTTCAAAATTTGACCCTACGGGTCAAAAGTCGGAGCATCAGAATTCGTTTTAGAGGTATGGTTCCTTCGGCAAAGTTTCTTATTTTGATCCCTGGAATACGATTTTCCTTGTACGTTGAGCGATTCTTTTGCCTCCCTACAAATCGACGCGCCCTAATACACACGGTGCTCATATATGGCCATTTGAGCGGAATTCTTTTTGTATGAAGAAAAGATTTTTTTAAAAATTTTCATTTTATTGTTCACATTATTATGTCACTTGGTCTAAAAGTTATTTGCTGCAAATTTGAGAAAAATCGGATAGCTTTAACCCTTGTCGAGCCGCTACCAAATTTTTAAATTTTGAAAATTTTTCTTAAACAGTTTTAGTAAAAATATGTATGTCTTGCGACACATAATTTTTTTACTACTTTAGGCATGCTGAAGAGAAATTTTTTTAATTGGACTAACGGTTTTCGAGATATTGCGATTTGATTCCTCTATTCTAGAAATTTTGTCAAAGTTATCTTAGAATATTTTGTTTACACACTCAAAAACTACAAAAAAACATACTTTTATTTGATCATAATTATGTCTGAAATTAGAAATTATATATCACAAAATATATATTTTAAAATTAATTTAACTTTTTTTTCATATATCAGGGCTTTGTGCACAGGTCAATAACAAGTTTTAATTAATTGAATGTTTCTTAAATTTCGCACCCTAATAGTATTGGACCTAGTGCTACAATACCTGCAAACTCATCATTCACAACTGCAACTCCAGACGCAGCTTCAACCACATATGCAACAGCAAGTAATGCAATCCGCTATATTCTGAGCAAGATAATCACCAGGATCACATGTAGTGCAATCTGCCAGCAATCAAATGAGGTTGAATCCTGATAAAATAACAACAATAATACAAAGTTGGAGTCTTAGATTCGACGGATCTTTGTATGGTTTACTGTGAGAGGAGTTTTTAAATAGGGTTAAATTTTTAGTTGAAGAGACTTTTAATGGTAATTTCGACGATAGTGTTGACAAAAATGTACACGTTTTATTAACCGGTAAAGCCAGAACTTGGTACTGGAGATACCGTAAGACAGTCACTAGGATAATGTAGGATAGTTTTTGTCCGGAATTTAATAAGGAGTTTAAAAATTTAAGAACTACCTTTTATATACGAGTACGTGAGGAGTTGCAAAACAGAAAGCAAAAAACGTCAGAGTCATTTGAATCGTTTTATGGTGCAATAAATGAAATTATTGATCATTTAGCTGTACCATTATACGAAAGGGAGTTAAAAGAGATAATTAGGAAAAATCTTAGGTCAGAAATTTGCCACGAATCGATTAGTACGTGTCGATTAGGTCAATTGATCAGTTCAGAAAACTTTGTCTTCGGCGAGAGGAATTGTTCAGCGAAGAAGCTTTTTGACGTAACAATGCTAATCGTTATACATGAGTTGGTCAACCACAACGTAATGTTGCAGCCATTGATTTTCATCCAAATTATGAAGAAGAACATGATGAGGATATTATGTATGCAGATAGTGAAGATTTGGCAGAAATAAATGTGCAGAGGGGCATCACTTCTGGGACATATGTCTTAAAGATCGTTAAATATTTTTCTACGGCTGTGGTCTCCGAAACGTTTAGAAACCCAAATGTGTAAAATGTGCAAACACCTCAAAAACTGCAAAAGAAAACTACCAAGGTCCTTACAACAATAACAATCGAATAGTTCCGAAATAGATTTTCAATCTGGAAGTGAAGTAAATAAAGAGGAAGTGAATAAAACATTAATTAGTGAAAACCGAATGTGTATAAAATTGAAAAGCATAACAATTTGACTACGTCAATTTTCTGTTTTTTCGAGATATTTGGAGGTGAGTTATCTTGCAATCAATATTGATATAAAGGTTGAAATAACAAAAATCAAACCATTTTTATTCTTAGTTTTCTTCAAAACTACTTGACTAATAAAAATCAAATGTATGATTTAAGTAGGCTATTATCTTCTCATTTTATTTCAATAAAAAAGATTTTTGAAATGTAATACAGTTTTGTAAAAATCAAGGCTTAATCGAAGAAAACTTATTCTGCACGAAGATAATAAAAATAAAAGTGTTTACATACGTTTGATAGCAAAAAATGTTAAATAAATATATTTCACAGTAAGAAACGTAATTAAAAACGTTAATGAATGCTTTTCAATTGATAGAAAGCGGGAAAGTGTTGGTGAGCAAGGTCAAAGGGATCTCAAAGCAGCGGAAAAGGTAATAAAAGCTTTTAAAAAAGAATCCTACGATTTCAACCCGAGCAGTCGCAAGTAAAATCAAGAAATCGCAAAATTTTGTTCAGAATGTCAAACTCAAGTGCTCAAGTATGTCTAGACAGGAATCAGCAAAAACACGCAGTCGACGTATTTACGAAAAACAATTAACAAAATATAATTGCGTGATAATGGATGATGAAACATATTGCTTTACAAACTTCCGGTACATTGCAGGACAAGACTTTTATATAGTATGTAGTCATGGTGATCCTCCAAATCAATGTAAATATAAAATTAAGTCCAAATTTTTTAAAAAAAAGTGCCTGGCTTGGCAAGCAATTTGTTCTTGTGGGAGAAAATCTAGTGGTGATAATCTTTAACCTCGAGCTCATATATTAGTTCTCATTTAGTGGGAAAACTATGTTATATGATTTTTTTTTTTTTTTTTTATAAAAAGAGAGGCAACACTCAGGAAATACTTCCTATATATTTAGTGTGTTGCTTTCTTTGGAAAGGGATAGTATAGAGATGAAAGGTGGGGAAAGATGAAGGGCTTCAGACATGGCAACACTGTAATTGCGCGAGATGATAAGTCTTAGAACAGTTGTTGCTCGCCACCTGATGGAGAGTTGGCGAACTTATTGAAGCTTTTTGGTTCATAGCCCTGATTCATTATTTTACTTCGGTGGGGTTAATTGCTATGGGAACACCGAAGGTGGACATTGCGATACGTATGAGGGATAGAAAAAACTCATACATATTATTTTGATGTTGCCGGCACCGGGGATCGAACCCGGGACCTTCTGTGTAAAAGTCCAACGCGCTAACCATTACACCACAACGCCCACGATTGGGATTGTCACTTCTTTCAAAACGTGTTCTAATGACGGGAACTTAGAAAACTCTATCTATATCACCACATTCCTCTAAGTGGTTAATTAATAAATTTTAAAACAAAAACTCTATAGATTATTTGTTAGGACAATATCCTAATAAATATATATAGAGTATGGCCTCGAACTTGAATAATTTCCATTTTCATTGCACAATTAAATGTCTAAAAAAACATAATTTTCTTTTTTTAAAAAAATTATATCAAACTGAAATTGAGGTAATTTTTTTAATAGTTAAAAATAATGAAAAAGTATTTGATTAAAAGAAAAGTAAGTAGACCGGTTTAGTAGTTTTAAAGTACATATTCCATTGATTTTTAACGCGAAAATATTGTGAATGTAAGCCAAGGTACCGCTTGATATGATGTTTTAAACAACTTTATTGAAGTCAAAAACTAATACACTAAAATAATAAAGAACTTTATAAAATATGTTAAACAGTTAACAATTAAATTAAAATTAATGAAATTATGAAATTTTATGAACAAATAAAAAATAACGTCTTTGAAATGTTTTCATAGCTCTAAACAAAAATTTCATTAAATTTATCTAGAGATAATTTATAAAATCAAATGATTTTTTTTTATGTAACTGAAATTATATGAAAAAAGTTTATGAAAAATTCATTTATATTAATGAAATTTCTTCGATATAACGAAATTCTTCATTGAACCTACGAAAAAAATTCTATGAAATTGTTTCATGAATATGACTAAGGCTAATTCTTTCAGTGTATGGGTTATTGAAGGCGAAAAATTTATTCAGAAATGGTAAATCGTGAAAATGTTGAATTGAATTTTTACGCTTTTGGCCCTAGTAAAATGTAGAATGCTGTGTAAAATTATGTGAAAAAACTTCGTGTGTCATAGAAAATCACGCGTGACTTAACTTTATCGCATGTTATAAAAGATAAAGGTAAACATAAATTTCTGCTGGTGTTTCTAGATTGATTAAATTGTTTAGTAGTAGTAGTAAGATTTTCTTTATTTACAATAAAATTTTGTTTACAAATTTCATCTTAATTTATAAAATAAATTCTTATTGAAAATTAGAAAATTGAAAGTTATATTTGACAATGTTTTTATAGAACGTCTGTCGATAAAGTTAAAAAATAAACTTTAAAATTTTTTAACAAAATATTTAATTTTATTCTTGTATTAAAAATGTTCTGTATTGTAATGCTGACTTTAGATAATCAACCAATTTTTTCCAGTCTGTATTTTTTTCACCATTAAGTATATCAATCACTTCAGTGTAAAGTAAATTCGGTTTCTCAAAATTACCAATTCGGAACTCGTTAAGAACTGGACAAACACCTAGGAAATGTTCAAATGTTTCCATTGTACCCATATTACAAAGCTTGTATAGTTTATTCTCAGTTGTCGCCCCGAAAGTGTTGTAATTTAGTTTAATAAGACCACATCTTGCTTTAAAGACCCACGTTATTTTAGATTGATTCATGTTGTCAATAAAATAATTTAAACCTCTTTTGAAATCTAAATCTTTATATATTCTTGAGGTTGTAGCTTTATTCTGTAACCACAGATTAAGTTGCTGTTGTTGTATTCTATGTAGTAGTTCATTACTTTGAGTGATCTATTGTTGTTTTTTAGGTTGTGTACTGGACCATGGAGTATTTAGATTGTCTGCAACCTTTCGCAATTCTTTAAAGTAAAACAAATTTTTTTGGGCAAGTATATGTGCAATTTCAGAAGGTAACCTATTGGCCGGATATTCAAACATAACTATAGATATGTACAGCAGATGTACTTCTAATGTATACAAATGGTTGTTTACGGCTGCAGTTTCAAGCATCAGAGCATAATTAGGTGTAAAATCAGGCAACATTAAAACTTTTTTCAGAAAATATCTTTGTAGTACATCGATCTCCTCAAAAATACCTATAACCCCAAACTTGAGCTGCATATGTTTGAATCGACCTGCATACAGCTAAGAAGAAGTTCCACTTTTGTCTCAATTTAATTTGTCTGTTAGAAATAAAGTTTTTCCAAGTACAGTTAATAGCTGGTATTGCCTGAGTATTTCTACTTTCCACATGTTTGATAAATTTCATATTTGGTGTAAGAATTACTCCTAGGTACTTGTACTCATTAGTAATTTTAATATCGTTTCCATTAAACAGCCTTCTTTCTTGTGATTTTAGTCTCCCACCATTTCTGAATACAACTATTTCCGATTTATTTAAGTTAACCTCTAGATTCCATAAATCGCAATATTTTTCCAGGTTAAATATCATTTCTGGTAAAGTACCTATATCTTCAGCCAGTATGACTATGTCATCCGCATACATAAGTAGCCGGATATTTATACCTTCTACTAGTATGCCACCATCTAGGGAGTCATGTAAATAGTAAACATCTTTGCTTAACACCTGAATTTATTTGAAAATACTCAGATAACTCTTCGCCATTCCATACAGTGGATTTTGTATCTGTATAAATATCCTCCAATATTTTTAGGAATTTGTAGGAAATACCAATTGTTTAGTATTATTTTATAATTAAGGCATTTCTTTTTAAAATCGTTTTTTTAAAATTCAGCTTGCCTTACCAATGCCCCTTGGCGCTGAGGCAACATATATTTTTATGAATTAAATTTGTACATAATATGTTAATAAATATTATGATTAAAAACAAAAAAAAAAAGTCGTACTCATGTACGATCATGTGAATTTTTTATACAGAGCTTAAGAACAACACGCCAAATAATCGATGTATCATTATTTAGAGTTCTGGCCAGAAAATCTCAAAAAATTGACCATTTACATTGTTCCATATATTTGCAAAATTTGGTTAAAAAATGTCCAGCATATAGCCGCTGGACGTGTCTTTAATGATCTAATAAAAACAATAGTTTTTAATTGAAAATTAATAAAATAAATATAGAAACCAGCTTGATAAAAAAAAAAGAAATTTTTAAGAATGTATCTCTGAATTTAAAATGTTTATAAAATTTTAATAAATTCTAAAATTTTAATCAATTCTATTTAAAGATAATATAAAATAAATTTAAAATTTCCATGCAGCCATACACAAATCAATATGCAACACTTTAAAATTCTAATAAAAACGTCATCATTTCGACTAATCTTTGAGCATGAATATGATTTATTTACGACATAATTTTTTTCTTCATACATGAAAAGAACCATAAATCTTCGCAGACATTAAACAACACAAACGAAAGCATTCATAATTCATAATTTGTTTACTCCTTTAATAAGGGAACAGTAGTAAATGAAAAAAAAAATGCTCAAGGATAAAAATGAACCTTACGTTCAAAACGATCATTTTTTCCACTATCAAATTTTATTTTTAATAGAAAATATTTAAAATATTATATTCTCCATAAAACATAATTCCAGTTTATATCTGATTAAATTTATACTAATAATTTCTTTGAATTACAGAAAGTTTTAAAGAAATTTAACTCCGTTCTATTCGTTTGATTCAATATATTTCCATCTGTAAGCCATTTTTTGTTGATAGTATGATATTTTTTCATTCAATAAAAGTAAATATATCTTAAATATATTTAAGAGATACTCACTAACATTTAATAAAAATTCTGAAAACCCTTATGTAGAGTGTTAAACACATAAATGGAAACAAATGATTTGAAAAGAAAACCTGTGAAAAGAAACTTCAACATAAATTGTTAAATTGATTTAATGAACATATGAAAATACATAAAACACATATTTGCAAAATGAGGAGAAATTCCTTTTTTATACGCTACACTCAAAAAATAAGTTAGTAGATAAGTTAGTAAAACATCTCGTAAATCAGGTATACTACTTTTCAGCAAATTGTTTGCTAAAATTATGTTTTAAGCTAAAATTTAAGTTATACTTATTCAGCACTTAACTGTTTTGAACTAATGTTTTACTAATATTTTACTAATGTTTTACTAATTGTTTTTTGCTAAAAAAAATTGTGCTGATTAGCACATCAATAGTGTGAACGGCAACCAGATTGAAAGTTATACGCAGAATAATTAGATGTCGCGGCATGTCAAGAGGTAGTAGTGAATAGGAAAATTTTACTAAAAAGTACAACTCTAGTAAGACATATAAAGAAATCAACTATAGAAGATTTTCATACATAAAACAAAATTGTGAATTAAAACAGCTTAAATATTGCGTCGTCACCGGCTTGTGAAAGTAATTGTCTATTAATTAAATAAAAGACACAATAAAATATTTAAATTTAATAAAGATTAAATGTGTATTTGTAAACTAAATGTTTAAAGATATTAATAATCTACTGTGGTGAAATTGTAAACAAATATACGTTCAGTTAGACAGACTAAGCGAAAGAAAAATACATACATCTTAGTTAGATTTTTATGTCTGCATATGTTACATTGGTTGCATATGTTACATTTTGTTATTATTTCGTTTCGTTTCTATAATTCGATGCGGCATTTGCGTTACTTTAAAAGATAGCATCATTTAGACAATAATTGGTGTAAATAGTTTAAAGATAATTTTGTTTATGTTATATATAAATATTTCTATTGTTTTTTTCATATTACATTAATTCATGTCATCAATTTTTAAGTATGAACATTTTATATTTTATAACGTATTGTAAATTATTTTAAAAAGAATCACAAAAATATGTTTTATGATTTTCAGCAAATAAATTTACTAAAGTATAATTTTTCTACAAATTTTTTGAGTTTTTTCAATCTAGTAATATTCAGCAAAAATTTTATTAATTTTTAGCAAGGGTTTTTTAATTTTAATCCACTAAGTTTTAGCAAAATCTACTAATCTACTAATTTTGTTGCTGACATTAGCAATTTTTTTGCAAGCACCCTCCTGACTAAAATTTTGTTGACTCAGCAAAACTAACTAACTTTTTTATTTGAGTGTACTTTAAAGCTGAGAAAAAATACGATAATGTACTTCCTAAAAAATTGTTGGCTTTCCTTAGAAAAGTTTTTGTGGACAACATTTTTCTTTTTTTTATTTTATTTATTGGTTTGTTTAACTAGCAAGGATGAGCAAATTGCAAAAGAATTGATGAAATTTGCTTCTTTTTTTTTTGTTACAATTTAATGAAATGGGACAAAGCTACATATACACAGAGAAGCAAAGTAAGAATTTTTATATTAGTTTATGTAGACTAAAAAATATTAAGACAACACTTATTTTTCCACTTGAATTTTATGTGGTTCGCAGAGTGCAGGTGATCAGGCTTCAGGAAATCTGTATGTCGCAAAGTATTATATAAAATTGTATTACTACACCCAGAAAACAGACTCGGTGGTAGCAACCGTATTTGTTGCCAATCGAATGCTTCGGTAGTTGCGACTTAATTTTTTAATTGTGATAACCATTATTTGATAGAAACAACAGCACCGACAATAGAATTTCGACTGACTCAACAGACATTTGGTGAGAACTAGCAAAAAGTACAATACCTACAACTGAATAATTCGATTTTCTACCAATACGGTTGCTGCTGACGAGTCTGTTTCTGGGTGTAGTAGCTTAAAAGGCCGGTACAAAAGTTAGTTTCAAATATCGGAATTTGCTTCGAAAACAATTAAATTATTTTTCTTAAGATTTAACTTGTTTAACTATTTTTTTATGGACTAATATTTCGTTCAATTTCAACTTTCGTTCTTTAACCCTTTCGACACAGATTTTATTAAGCTGTACGTAAGGGTGAGACATTTTGACCACTTGGTGGAACTTGCTATGTGCTCTCAAAAATTATAATAAAGGCCGTCACTTTACATACATTGGCAAAATTCCAACACATTACTACTTCTATGGGAAAAACTTGCGAAGCAATCAAATAAGTTGACGAAATGGGTCAAAATTCCCTATATTTATAATTTTTAGTTAAAAAAAAAAACTATATATAATGCCAAGCAAGCAAAAGATAATGAGCCTCATTAGGTAAAAATATCCTTAGTTTCCATAAAAAGGACTACAGTTTAAAAAAGGTAGTAACAAAAAGATGAATAACTTTTGATAGATCCAACCAATAAAGTGGTTTATAAATCAAATCAAATGTATTTAAAATATCTTTCAAATGATATACCAAATACATGTACAACACTCCTGCACTTATTTCTTATCATTATTGACCTATAGCAAAAATCTATAATCATAAATTTTGTTTTAATTTTTCTTTTGTAGTGCAATATAAACATTTTATTGACAATAAAATGATTTGTTTTAATATACATCTCGATTATTTTAATGTTACTTTTTATTTATGATAAGCTTTCAACCTACTTATATTTACTAAATCATACATATTAGCTAGGTTGATACTACACTCATCGAACTTCTGCTTTAAAATTGTTTGGCTGTTTGGGTTGTAATACAGTTTCTTTATTTTTTATGTAAACGCCAGTCATTTGTAGAACAAATTCAATATTTTACTAACCTTGTAGTTCATTTATAAAAACAAACCACATCAAATGACTGTTTTATGATTTTACATTCATTTTTGCAGTGTTCTTTTTTGTTAATTAAAAAAATAAAAAACGTAAATGGTTGTTTATTTTTTACTTACATATGTATGTATGTGGTTCATTTTTACTACAATTGTTAGTAATTTTTTGAACAGTAAAAAACTGACAAATGTTAGTTGAATTAAATGAAATATTAGTTGTCCTTTCTTCAACTGAAATTTCATTTGTTTTTGACTACAATTTCTGTCGTCTTTACCTACATAATATCCTTAGTGTAGTATTTCGATCAAGGTAAAGATCTCATCAGAGCCCGAATTTATATTGCATAAAAAAACCTAATAATTATATTTAATCGGAACTCACAGCCAAATCACAATAATCAACAAGTATTCCTTACAAAATTACTAGCTGTTTACTCCCGGGCTTTATTGGACAGCTTTATTGGGTGTAACATTCCGGAAACATTCA
>JAEKOY010000294.1:0-27672 GCA_021234595.1 Delia radicum
TACAAAATGACTTTAAAATTTGGCACCATTTAAATGCAGTTTTTTACATTCAACTTTTTTAAAATGCAATCAAGCTGACTGCTTTCCATTGAAATGAAAAAAAACAGCCTATTAGGAAGAGGTGTTTCGTCAGAAAACAATTATTTTAATATGGTGACTCATATGCAAACCGCGCGATTTGTCAAAATTGTATATGGTAGGTAGCATAGCTTTCCGATGAGAACCCAGATTCCAAATCTGAATAGCTCTGAAAATTATTTGTGCAACGAAAAATGTTTATATGTATTTGAAAAAGTTTTTCTAACAAAACTTCTACGTTTGTGACAAATATATACCAAAACGGAGGTTTTTGTTATTAAAACTTTTGCAAATATAAACATTTGTAGCCAAAAATTTGGAAACATACTTTTTAAATGTATTTACAAAGAATACTAAAATTTGGGCATTGTGGTCATCCTAGAAAGCTATGGTACCATATACAATTTAAGACAAATCGCGAATTTTGCATAAAAAACGTTTTGATAAAAATACTTTTTTCTTATAAATCCTCTTATAAAAGCATCCGCCTTAAATAGGTTGAACTTTAAAAGCCAGATTTTTGTTCCAATTTAATTTTTTGCAAAATTTATCATTTTTAATATACGTGATTATGTTGAATATAGATCCGAAAAATTAAAGATAGAAAAAAAATAAACCGTCCAATCCGAGCTGTACCACCAAAAGATTTTGATGAATTAAGTTCAATTCTAACATTGCAAAAATGGGAAAACAATTTTATAATTTTAAGATTCTTGCGATTTGTTTTCGTAAACTAACCATTCATTTGAGTAAAATAATGTCTGTAATTGCTTAAGGATAATTGCCTAAATATCTTTAGAAATTGCCAAAAATGTGATAATTTAGGCATTGGTTTTGGTGTGGAACCTTTTTTCTCCAAAATGACCAGAGAAAATTATTTTTTTAGCACAGTGGGGATTTTATAAGGAATTAAGTGTTGGCCAAAAATTTTTTATGTGCTTCAAATCTTTTTTGATACCATTATCAAATAAAATATTTAAAAGTATGCTAGTATCATCTTATACCGGTAGTATGAACGTAAGCCTCAAAAACAAATTTTATTATTATTTAATTTTTTTTTTTAATTTTTGAGGACAACATTTTTTACAATATTACCGTACTAACAAATTGTATTGTAAAATCTATCAAAATATATTTCATTTAGTGAAAGAGAAAATAAATATGTAATGTACAAATTAAAAATTTAAAAACTCGGTTCCCAAATTGGTTATTGCTTTTCCCGCAGACCTCTCCGAATTCGTACATTTTTTTACTCAAATTTCAACTTTAACTAACTTTTCTCTAAGTGCACCATCGAAATTGGAAAATGAAAAACGACTGAAGGTGTCCAAATTTAGTCCAAATATTTTAGCATTATCGTTCTTTAACATAGCTGCAAATGTCGACGAGATAGCATTAAATGTCAAAGATCCCATTTCAGAAAATTGTTTTGCGTTTTTTTTTTTGAAGAATTGTGGGATTTCCTTTTGTTCTTATCAATTTTTTTCTGCTTTAATAAAAACTATGGCAAGGTACAGCTTAGTATTAAATTTCATTACACTTTCATTACATTAAATTCAATACACAAAATTGCACAAAATTGAAAAAAAAAAAATGTTCTGCCGGAACAAGATATTGTATTGAATTTTTTTTTGTTTATAACCCCAACACTTTCAAAGCAATCAAACTTAATTTGCGTTTCCATTGTCAAATAACCTTACCAGGTTATTGCAAAAATGCATTATTTTTATTTTTAAATGTGGATAACTTTTACACTTTAAGAGATAACCCATATGAGTAAGCATACTAGTATTTAAAATCAGGCGATTAATATAAATTTGGCAGGCTACAAAGCTTTTTGAATACCCAGGTATCCTACTCTGGAGTCTAATTGATCAGCGCCTGATGAAATTACGTTGATTATGGATGTGTAAAGTTCCTTGGCAATCCGATAAGCCAGTTAGAAATGGTTGAATTCTTTCCAATATTTGTGATACACCCCACTTTGTAATATACGGTAATGATCTTGGGCGTCGATGATTCCTATATTTATTTATTTATTTAATGTCTATAGAACATAGTTCCTTACAGACTAAGAATATCTTAATTTTAATTAAATTAATTTAAAAAAATTAAATAATTATTTAATTATTAAAATAACTACTATAATTTTACAGAATTAAATAGCAAAAAATTTTTAAAATTGGATTTTGATGTATTAAATTCTACAATTTGATTTACATTTAAAAAATTGAATTCTCTAATTGTCCTAATTAGAGGACTATTCAAGATATAATTAGAACGATGACAAATTTCAAAAAACAAATCATTGTGACGAAGATGTCTACTGGGTACATTGAACGGAATTTTCTCCAAGAGACTGGAGCAATCAATACTACCATTTATTAAATCAAATAAGAATAGCATTGATTGAATCCTACGCCGAGTTTCTAACGTTTCTAAACCAAGATGCATGCAACGGACTTCATATGTAGGAACTGGATAAACAAAATTCAAATGCGGTAATGCAAATTTAATAAATTTTTTCTGTATTTTTTCAATACGTTTAATATGAATATCTGCATGAGGGCTCCAAATTATTGCACCATATTCTAATTTAGACCTGACATAAGAAGTATACAACAATTTCAAGGTATAGGGATCTGAAAAATCATTACAATTTCTTCTAATAAAAGCAAAAGTAGAGTAAACTTTGGGAATCATTTTTTCCATATGCGGCAAAAATGTCATCTTACAATCAAATACTATTCCTAAGTCTTCAACTTCATTAACAGATTTAACTAAATTAGCACCAATTCTATAAGAAGTTTGTATAGGATTACGGATTCTTGCATATGACATATGAAAACACTTGTTCATATTAAAATTCAATTTATTATGAAAACACCATAAATTTAGATTATCAAGATCAATTTGTAAATTTAATGCATCATTCAAACTACCAACTCTTGAAAACACTTTCATATCATCAGCATAGAGTAGAAACTGAGAATATTTAAAACATGTAAATACATCATTTATGAAGATATTGAACAATAAAGGGCCCAATACACTCCCTTGTGGCACACCAGAAGTTTGAATATAAGGTGACGATTCATAGTCATCTATCTTCACAACACATTCCCGATTATGTAAATAGGAAGAAAACCAACTATAAAAAGCCGAATGAATGCCCAAGCTTGACAACTTTTCTAATAAAATCTTATGTGACAATTTATCAAAAGCTTTTGATAAATCCATATAAATTGCATCAACTTGTGAAGAAACTTCAAACTGCGACATACAATAATCAGTAAACACCATTAGATTCGAAATTGTGGATCTTCCACTACGAAATCCATGCTGTTGTGGAATTATAAGAGATTTAGTTGCAAAATATAATCTATTACACAGGTCAACAGCAAAAAAAAGGCTTGACTAACCACTATATAGATTTGATGCATCATGGCTGCCTAAGTACAAAAATGGTAAAATTTTTCAATTCTATGGATAATTTTTTTTTAAAAAAATTTTTTTTAAAATTGACAATATTTTGAGCCATTTCTCCACTTATGTTGTCATAACTCAAAACCAACTAGTCCGATTTTGTCAAATTAAATTTACAAAAATTAAGGTTTACAATATCTTTAAGAACGTATACAAATTTTTTTAATGCGATCAATAGTTTCAAAGTTATGAAACAAATTGTTAGCAAAAAAAAAAAAATGCTAAAAAAAAAAAAAATTTGAAAAACAAAAATCTGGAAAAAATCGAAAACTGCAAAAAATATTACTTTTTATTTTTTTGTAGTAAAGCTACATATCATGCGAATTAAACTAGATATGGATCATAAAAATCGATGCATGCTTTACATTTTTATTTACAATTAATTGAAGGTATCGCATATTTACAAGCACTGTAGAAAATTGTACCTAGTATATAATGAAAATGCAGAACATAAAAACTCAGGTGCATTTTACGACACGCATTTTGGCAAAACCCCTTTGGGAAAAACCTCTATGACATTTTTATGATTCTAATAATTAAAAAAAAATAAGTAATAAACAAAAGATTGTTTAATTTTTACGATTGCGGTAGGATAGTAATAAAACGCTCATAAATGTGCGTGTACGCTGAAGTGCTCTTATTTCCGTTAGCTACCTGTAACGGATAATTTTTTTTTTCATAAAAGTCCTTAATGTTTTTTAGGATTCTTGGGAATAATAAAAAATTTGCAGCACACACAAACTGTATCCACACAAAGGGTTATCCCAAATTATAGTATCAGTATTTATAAGATCTCCTTGACCCTTTTTATTCATTCAAGAAGTGTTTGCGATAACGCAAACATCATTTAATACCTACACAAAATTAGAGTCATACAGCTTAGAAGTTAAAAACAATTTTCAAATATTAATAAAAATGAGCCAGAACATTTTTATGTAAAAACGATCCAGATTTATTTTGTTATGTGTGCGGCCAATATATCACCGGGAAAAAACGGAAGTGCTTCTTAACTTCATTGCAAAAGTCATATCAAGATTGCTATAATATCTATCCGCACAATTTGAACCAGCATTGGACACCGAGTACTATATGCATTCCATGTCGATTGAATTTATCTATGAAGTCTTCTAACGTAAAGTAAGTATAAATTAATAGATTTGGAATATTTTATAATTACAATATTTCTTAATTAAAATTTGAATTCTTCATATTCCTGATTTTTTCATTTTACAGACGACACTTGGAAATTTTGAAGCCTATGCTATGGAGAGAAACAGCGAACCACGCATCCGAGTGTTATTTTTGTTTAAGTACAAAAAGCGGTTTTGGAAAACATATGCGATGGTCTTACCCCACGAGGTCTGCTGATGGATTTACACTTGCAGTTCTACATTCACAAGAAATAGAATATGCTCAAGATCGGGGTGCAAGCTGTAGTCATGTGCTTTCATCTTCACCAGGACACTCAACCTCAAGTATGTCTTACCAATCAGATATGTCAGATCCAGCACTACCATCTACAGCTGAAAATGACGAGTTCATCCCACACAAACATTTCTCGCCGAGACCATGGAATCAAGATCAGCTTAATGATGTAATTAGAGACCTTGGATTGTCGAAAAGATCTTCTGAATTACTTGCGTCCCGGATGAAAGAAACAGGTCTCATAACTAAAGAAACTAAAGTTTCGTATTACCGTACTCGAGAAAAAGACTTACTTCATTATTTTGCTGAAGAGGATGACTTTGTGTACTGCACAGATATTTCTGGTTTGATGACTGCCATGGGCTTACAGAAATATGATTCAAACGAATGGCGTTTATTTATCGACTCATCAAAACGCAGCTTGAAGTGTGTCCTTTTGCATAATGGAAATAAATTTCACTCCTTGCCGATCGCACATTCAACCAAAGTAAAAGAAGAATACTCTGTAATTGCATTGGTCATGAAGAAGATAAAGTATGATGAACATAAGTGGGTAATTTGTGTTGATCTTAAGATGGTAAATTTCCTCTTAGCCCAACAAAGCGGCTTTACAAAATATCCTTGTTTTATATGTTTATGGGACAGCAGAGCTAAAACAGAACATTGGAAGAGAAAACAATGGCCTTCTTGGGAAACACTAGTTCCAGGTACGCCAAATGTTATAAATGTGGCTCTAGTGCCCCGAGATCGCATCATATTACCCCCTCTTCACATTAAACTTGGTCTGATGAAACAATATGTTAAAGCACTTAACAAAGATAGTGAATGTTTCCAGTATATTTCAAGGAAGTTTCCCAATCTAAGTATGGAAAAGCTGAAAGCAGGCATATTTGATGGCCCACAAATTCGCAAATTGGTGAACGATACTGAATTTGGCAGTTCAATGTCAGAAATTGAGAAGAATGCATGGGATTCGTTTGTATGGGTTATTCAAAATTTCTTAGGCAATAACAAGGGTGATGATTACGTTGCGCACGTTGAAGAGATGTTAACTCACTTCCAGAATCTTGGATGCAACATGAGCATCAAAGTACACTACCTGCACAGTCACTTAGATCGTTTTCCTGAAAATCTAGGAGACTTGAGTGAAGAACAGGGCGAACGATTCCACCAAGATATCCGGACAATGGAGGAACGATACCAGCGTCGCTGGGATGCACACATGATGGCTGATTTTTGCTGGAGTATTCAGAGTAACACTTCGTTATTCAACAATAGTAGAAAATCGACTAAAAGAAAATTTCAGAGTTTGTAGTTTATAATACATATTTATTTATTTATTTTCTTGTTTTATTTATTATAATAAATGTGAATAATAAAATATAAATTTTCTACTATTTAATTTATTTATTTATTTACATTTAAGCTCATCCAACACAAATGTCTTTCCGAAGAATAGAATCAGTATATTCTAGGTAGGGTTTTGCCAAAAAATACACGAATGTTACTATGTAATGCATTTTTGATGTGAAAATTTGTACATAGCATGGGGAAAATGTTTTCAAAATTCAATCAATCGAAAGAAGAACATTAACTACTCAATTTTATGTATATCAGACAAAAAACTAAAATTTGGTGAAAATGAGCGAATTCACTTAATTGTGAATAAATTCGAAAAAAATCAATCGATTTTTATGATCGATATCTCATTTTGTTCCTATTACATGTGGCTTTGCGATAAAGCAATAAATCTGAACGATTTTTGACGTTTTCGATTTTTTATGATTTTTTTAAACCAAAAAAATTTTCTATTTTCACGTAAAAAAAATATTTTTTCCCTCAATTTTTTATTATAACTCCAAAACTACTGAGCCGATTGAAACGCAATATATTAACGGATTAAAGGCTATGTAAATTTCAGTTTTTCTAAATTTATTTGAATAATATCGGACTAATTTTTTTTTAGTTATCATTAATTATGTGGAGAAACGTCTAAAAAAATTTATAATTTTAATTAAAAATTTTTTAAAAAAAAACCTCTCCATAGAATTTCAAAATTGAACCATATTTGTACTACTGGGACCACAATACATCAAAATTGTATAGTGGTTTTCAAAGCCCCTAAAATTTTTTCAAAATTGTTGCCTTGTGTTATATATATCACATGTTCAAAAAGTTTTGAAACTATTGTTAACTTAGAGATTGACCTGTAATTAGTCACATCCTCCTTACGGCCAGATTTAAATATTGGAGAAATTATAGTATATTTCCAACGATCAATAAAAATACCTTCCATTAAAGATTTATTAAAAATATTCATTAACGGATATGAAATTGAAAAGCAGCATTTCTTTAACAAGAAAGCACACAAACCATCAGCATCAGAACAGTATGAATCCTTTACATCTAAAATAGCCTGTAAAACCTCATCTATTAGGGTATTATAATAAAACCCCCAAAGGCTGTGGTACTGTGTGGGTACATTAGACTTTTAAAGTTTTCATTTTTTTGAACGACATTGCCGACACTGACGCTAAAAACAGTATAAAGGGGTTCTGATATTAATTATGTATTACGATGTCCACAATAAAAGTTTATGAGTAATTTTTGTTTTGCTTTTTTATAAAGGGTCCGCCATCTAACGTTTTTTTTTTTCAACTAGTGCTTATTTCGTGAATGGTAACACTTAGCTCATGTCTGATTTGACAGATAATTAGTTTTATCCTTCCGCTGAACGAATATGGTTGTGTATACGCTTGAACAACGCTGGGAAATATTGCAACATTACTTTGAAAGTCATGGTAATGTTGCAGAATGTGTGCGAAAATTACCATTTTTCTTCGAAAATGAGCAAGGAGTGGCCGTTACAGTCAATGGCGATCGTTATCGGGCCATGTTGAACAAATTTTTGTTTTCAAATATTGAAGAGGAGGATATTGGCAACATTTGGTTTCAACAGGACGGAACAGGAAGCCATTGGTGAAATACAGCTGCACACAATCGATAATGTGCTTAAAAATTGGACCGATCATGTAGGCTACTGCATGGCCAGGCAGCCATTTGAATGAGGCAGCCATTTGAATGAAATGATTTTCCATTATTAACCGAAGGATTGTACTTTCAAATAAAAAAAGAAATTTGAGAAAATATTCAGTAGTTTCTTTTTATAGCATTTTCAGAAAAAAAAGTTATTTGGCGGACCCTTTAGGTATTTTAAGTCATATTTCAATATATATCAAACAAAGCCCCTTAAACGGACGTTTCGATTATTAAAATGTTTCGCGAATATGTTCGGCTGCAAATTTTACTAGGGATTACTAAAGACAAAAAAATTTATTCAAAGATGTTTAATCGTTAAAATGTTGAATTGCATTTTTTTCCTTTTAGCTCAATGTAAAATGCTAAATATTGTGTAAAATTTAGTGAAAACACTTCGTGTGTCCAGAGAATCATTAGTGACTTATCATTATCGTTAGTAATAAATAGATAAAGGTAAAAATAAATTTCTGTTGAGGTTTATTGACTGACTAATTTTTTGAAATAATTTTATCCACACACATTTTTATAATTAATACATTTCTTTTGGAATTTGTTTAATTAAGCCGTAATCATGTCCGATCATGCCAAATTTGTATACACAGCTTAAAAACATCACGTCATATATTCTTGCCAAATTGCGGGCCGATATCTCATAGTTTATAAATTAACCAGAAAATCCAAAACAAATTCCCCCTAGTGCAGCGGTGAACTTAATAACAAATTGATTTATTAAGCAAGTTGATTTTTATTTAAAAAACAAATTATATTAACCCTTAAATGCATCCGTTAATTTATTTGCAGATTTTTTTAGTTCAAATTTCGAGCCTGCTGTGGCAATTAATTCTACTTTTTCAACCCCTTTGACCAATTTGGATATTGGTTTTATTCTAGTCACCGAGGAGGAGGTTTATAGTGAAATTTTGTTAACAAAGGATAATTTTAAATCAGATGCTGATGGCCTTTGTGCTCATTTTAAAAAAAAATGTGCCTCGACGCTAACATTTGCGCTAACGTATATTTTTAATTTATCTCTTAAAGAGGGTGTTTTTGTTGACCGGTGGAAGTCTGCAACGATAACTCAAATTTTTAAAGATGGAAAGAGGGATGATGTAACTTGTTACAGACCTATTTATAAATTATCTTGTGTCTCAAAAATATTTGAGCATGTCATCTATAAAAGATTGTTTTTTCTTACAAGTCGTGGAAAACACGTTATCAACACGGGTTTTTTACGGGCAGATCAACGACAACTAACCTTACTGTATTTAGTTAATATTGTATTAAAGCTCTGGAACAGGGTAATCAAGTTGACTTTATTTATACCGATTTTTCAAAGGCTTTTGACAAAGTGTCTCATACCATTCTGTTTTTAAAATTACATCAGTTTGGTCTTCACTCTGTTTTCCAAGATTGACTTAAATCATATTATCAAATAGAGTATGCAAGGTTGTAATTGAAGGATTTGAGTCTAAGCCTTATTTTCAAACGTCTGGCGTGCCGCAGGGCAGTGTTTTGGGTCCACTTCTTTTCAATTTGCTTATTAATGACATTTCAGCTTGCTTTAAAAAATCGAAATTTCTTTTGTATGCTGATGATTTGAAAATATTTCGTAAAATTTCCTCATTTCAAGATGTTTCTGAATTACAGGTTGATTTGAATAATCTGGGTGCATGGTGTACGTTAAATAACTTACATCTTAATCTTTCTAAATGTTTTCATGTTTCATTTAGCAAATCTCTGAATCCTATTATATCAAATTTCAATATTAACAACCAAAACTTGAAAACTGTTAAGTCTACACTTGATCTTGGCGTGGTTTTCGACTCGTCGTTTTCTTTTGTACCACATAAGGATTATATTATCCCTAAAGCTTATAAAATGCTGGCATTTTTGAAAAGAAATTCTTCTGATTTTTCTGATCCTAATACTTAGAGGTTAATTTATACCTCGTTTGTTAGATAAAAGTTGGAGTATGCTGCAGTTATTTGGAATCCCTATAACAATACTCATGTCACTCGCGTTGAGAGAGTACAAAGAATTTTCATTAAATTCGCTTTAAGGTCACTTATCTTTGTTGATCCCATTCCTTCTTATAAATCGAAATGCCTATTATTAGGTTTGCAGACTTTAGAATATCGTAGATTATACCAGTCGGCGTTACTTGTATTTGATATAGTAAATGGTATAACTGACTGTCCTGATTTGCTGTCTCTTATTCCATTTTATGTCCCTCCTAGAAGTTTAAGATTCATTGATATTTTTAATGTGACACTGCATCGCACTGAATATGCTCTTAATAGTACGCTAACTCGTACTTTTATTTATTTAAATAAAATCAATTTTAGTCTGCAACAGAATCATGAACGCATATCTTATATAGAGTTTTCAACGTCCAAGGATAAATTTAAGCTGTTTCTTAATATAGTTTTTAAGTAATTAAGCAATATTATATTGAAGATATTATATTTATTTATGTTTAATTTTTGATTTAATCATAGTCTGTAAGGAATTTTTGTTTCCATAGACTGAATAAATGAAATGAAATAATGTACCATATATGGTACATGCATTTAATCCTACGACAATCACGCTAATTACTAATTACTTTTATATTGTACAAAACAATATTACTCTTCATACAAATACCCGCCTTTGCTCACTTACAAATGGCTTTAATTGTCAGTAAGCTGCTAAAGTGGGAGTATGCACTTTTTGCACAAAATTTCAAAAGTGAATTTTAAAAGGGATTTTCAAAAGTGAAAAAAATTTTATAAAATAAATTATTCAAGTGTTGGTAGGTAAATTGGACTTAGTTTTAGCTAATTATAATGAATTTGGATCAAATTTGATATATTGTATTAGTTATATGTATAGAATGCACCATATATGGTACACATCAAAAATCGTTGTTTTTCCTCTTTTCCGAGAAAACGGTTCATTTCCTAGGGAAATTAATGACCAATTAGAGTTCAGCGAGCGACTTTACATAACGGTGCTGACCTCATGCATTTAAGAATTAAAAATATAGCAAACAGTTTAAGTTTTATTTTTATAAAATATAAACTGAAATAGAATATATATTGATTTACTCGATTAACTCGATTAATCGACCAAAATTTTTCGATTTATTCGTTACTAGAAATTGTCCATTTTAATTTACCCGAATAATTGCCTGTTTAAATGTTTTTAACGTTTAACCGATTTAATACCCTAATATCTATTAATATCTAAAAGAAACAAATTGTTTTCATTAATTTTTGTTTTAAATTTTAAATTATTTTATAAACACAAGTCCTTCAATTCGGAAAAAAATTAATTCGTTTTTACTTTTTTAAAAACTCTAGAATATTTTTTATAGTTTCACTTTTTATTAGTTTTGTAATAAAAACATTTGCATAAATGTCTCTTAATATTTTTTCAATACGATATGTTCACTAGGTTGTCCCAAAAAAAATAAAAATTTGGATTTTCTCGGAAGATCTTTCCTAATTTGAATACTCATAAGGTAAAGTATTTTTGAGAATTTTATCAGATTTTTCGGAAGTGGTTTAGAGGTCGCGCAAACCGATTTTGTACCAAAAATCGAGCTTTTTGGGCTTTTATTGAATTATTCTTGAAAATTGCTAAAAAAAAATCGGTAATTTTTCGGCTTCTGAGTAAATATTCTTAAAGAAAATTTTCCGATCTTTAATTTTATGTGCATAAGTAATAAGTTTCGTCAGGGATTTTGCACATTTTGATACATTATATAACAGTTTTAGTAAATTTTCAACAAATATGAAAAAGAATGCTCTATAACTTTTAAAATTTTTATGAAGACTAAAAAAACTAATGATGCAGTTTAAAAGATTATGAAGTTTTAAATAAATTAGAAGAAAAAACAATATAATTTTCTCTTACTGTTCTCGAGCTATACCCTTTTAAATATTTGCACCCATTGTATGACATTTTTAGTACTATAAGATTTGGGCATCCGATTTGTTGTATACTTTAGATTATGAGATTTGAAAATTTATTTTCATTCAAAATTCAAAAATGTATGCCTTGCTGGAGTTTACCTCATTTAAAATTGGTACCTATGCCAGTGTCCCCGATACGCTCCTCTTAATGACCTTAGACTATTGAAACAATTGTATGATTACAAACGCTTTAATGAAAAAGTTGCACGCGAGACTCTGAAAACCTTTCTGGGTCATCAGTGGTACCTTTCCGAGAAGTTGGCTGCCTTATCGTTTTTTGATGAACGTATAGATACCAAAACTTTGCGTTTAATGCTTAGAAATCTACATGAACCAAGTAATAACAACGAATTAGTGAAAGGAAATTTAAGAGAAGACATGATTGAAAATAAACAAATTCAGTGTTTTATTACAAAAGCCAGCTTAACTTTTTTTGAAGCCTGCAACATTTCTACTGATTTTTTACAAACGGATCCAGAAAAATGGGAAAACAACAAAGCATTTCAGGAAGCAAAACACAAAGTTCAGCAATTGCAAGTTGTAAATGATGTCGCAGAACGTGGTGTGGCCTTGGCTACTAGTTATATCAATATCACAACTTCTGAAACAGACTTTCAGAGTTTACTGCAGGGGGTAAAGCAGCATCGCAAGAACTCTAATAAATGATTTATAACAAATCTATTTTTCTTTGTTTTTAATATAATTGTTATGTATGAGTAGTAAGTAACTATTATTTTATTTGTAAAAACATTTTCTAAAATAGTAGTATACATTTCATACAATGTGTACAAAGCTTTAAAAGGGTATAACTCGAAAACGGTAAGAGAAAATTAATTTTTTTCTGCTAATTAATTTAAAACTTAATAATCTATTAAACTGCATCATTAGTTTTTTTAGTCTTTATACAAATTTTAAAAGTTATAAAGCATTCTTTTCCATATTTGTTGAAAATTTACGAAAAACCGTTATTAAATTGTCAAAATGTGCAAAATCATTGCCGAAACTTATTATTTATGCACATAAAATTAAAGATCGGAAAATTTTCTTTAAGAATATTGACTCAGAAGCTGAAGAAATATCGATTTTTTACCAATTTGCAAGCAAAATTCAAAAAAAAGCCCAAAAAGCTCGATTTTTGGTAAAAAATCGATTTGCGCGACCTCTAAACCACCTCCGAAAAATATGAAAAAATTCTCAAAAATTCTTAGTCTTATGAGTATTCAAATTAAGAATGATCCCCAAAATTTTTTTTGAATGGGACACCCTAATGTTCACTTCACTTGTCTATTTTATACTGACTCAATATAAAAAATACCCAAATATTGAAACGCAATCATCGCATTACAACGACCTCTAGTTTTGATTATCAAATTAATATTTTTTTATACTCACAGAGAAAAATTAAGCTATTTGCCAACAGAAATTTAGTTACTACGACCCAAATTCGGTTATTTCGAAATTCAGTCGGTTGGTAAAACTGAACATTAGTTTTCACAACAAAGTTCGAGATTCAGAAATCTAATGTAGTTATCGTTGTGCTAACTGAATTCTAAAAGCAGCCGATGGAACTGAATTAACATCACCCGAACAACAACTTGAGCGATGGCGCGATTTCTTCTCCTTGCAAGCTTCAACAAACCACAATGATCATCAGGAAGATGATACTCTTTTTCTTACAACTCGTCGTAACCCAAGAAGGGACATATCTACAGAGCCACCGTCATGCTCAGAAGTTGAAGATGCTTTAAATAGGATGAAAAACAACAAAGCATCTGGCACGGACAACATTCCTGCTGAACTTTTAAAATATGGAGCTAGGTCTTTAGCGCAGTTTCTCACTCCTATCATTCAAGAAGCATGGGCATCGGACTATATACCAGATGAATGGAAGGAAGGTATAGTGGTCACACTACCCAAGAAAGGGGATTTAACGCAATGCAAAAATTGGCGCGGTATAACCATTCTAAACGCCATTGGTAAAGTAATGGCAACCCTCATTCTTCATAGAATCTCCCCTATTGTGGATCAGATATTGCGTGGTGAGCAGGCTGGTTTTAGACAAGGTCGTTCGTGTGCTGACCACATTAATACCTTGCGCATTATAATTGAACAGTCCGCTGAGTATAACACCCCTCTTTATTTACTTTCGTCGATTTTGAACGTGCATTCGACACTATATCCCGAAATTCTATGTGGTCTGCATTAACCTACAAGGGAATTCCTGACAAAATAGTAAACATGATACGTGAGCTATATAGGGACGCTCAATGTATGGTACGTTTCAATGGGAATGAGAGTCGGTCGTTTGTTCCAGGCACAGGTGAGCGTCAAGGCTGTGTCCTGTCTCCAACGTTGTTTTTGCTAATGCTCGATTGCGTATTGGAACAAACCGACAGAGATGCTCCTTTCGTTATTCGTTGGACATTGTCTGATTTTCTATATGACATAGACTATGCCGATGACATATGTCTAATGGCCCATCGCTTCTCGGATATAGAAGCTAAACTCACAAGTCTGTCTGAAAACGCCAAAAAAGTTGGTTTAAAAATTAGTATAAGTAAAACAAAACTTATGCGCATAGGTACAGATATCGTTACCCCATTAATAATAAATGACCAACGTATTGAAGATGTGGATGCTTTTTGTTATCTTGGTAGCAAGATAACTAAGGATGGTGGTTCAAATGCTGACATTACCGATCGCATTAATAAAGCTCGAGTAGCCTTCTTTTCCTTATCTAAAATTTGGCGAAGAAATAATATTTCTCGGAAAACCAAAATCCGCATTTTTAACTGCAGTGTGAAGTCAGTATTACTTTACGGCTGCACCACATGGAGCTTAACGCAAGCTACCACTAGAAAAATTCAAACTTTCATCAACAAATGTCTAAGACAGATCTTTAACATCCACTGGCCAGATCGTATTTCAAATGAAGCTCTGCTCCAAAGAGCAAACTCCTTGCCAGCACACATTGATATTCGTAAACGGAAGTGGACGTGGATAGGCCACATATTGCGAAGACCACAAACAGAAATTGCAAGAACAGCCCTCGACTGGAACCCCCAAGGACAACGCCGCCAAGGTAGGCCCCGTAACACCTGGGTTCGTTGCCTTAAACAAGAATGTTTACTTGCTCGAGTATCCTGGAATCAAACAAAAACAATTGCCAGAGATAGAATCAGATGGAGAAAATTTGTTGACGCCCTATGTTCACACTAAACTTTATTTAAGTATTTATGGTGTTCAGAAATGTAATTCTATTTATATTTAGATAAATAAAGGACATATATATATATATAACTGAATTTATAAGTTCTTACCATTAAAATACACTTTTTAATTCGGTTGACACTTTATTACTCGATGTGTACTTTAGTAAATTCAGCAATAAAAAAATGTGTTAAACAATTAATATTTCATTAAGTTAAAATAGCAAAATTTGTAATTAAAAATTCAATTTGAACTAAAAATTTGTTTAAAATTTTGTGAAGTTGGATTACAAACGGCTTTACTAACTTTTTTTTCTATGAGTGTTGTTTGTATACCTTAAAATAATATTTACACGTTTCCTGTAACATCATATGGAATTTAATTTAAAATATTACAACCGCAAAACCATATAGAAATTTTATGCCCAGGAGGATGTCCCTTAAAAAACAATTTGTCGATTTTCGTTCATTACACACCGCACCCACCCCTTTTTTATTGCAAATGGTTCAAAATCGAAGAATTAAATTTTTTTTTGTTGGAAAACGTTAACTCTTGCGGAATGTCGTCCAAAAATGGCTCATGTGCGAAAAAAGTGTATTTTTATTAAAAATACCCAAAATTCGAAAATTTTCATATCTTTTGTTCATTCTAAATACTCAAAATTCTTCAAATTTGGAATTCTAACTTCATCGGATATTATTAATAACCTGAGTTTAAAAATGTCCACCCAATTTGATAAAAATAACGTTTTTTTAAATTAATTTCAAATATTTTTTCAAATTCATAATTTCTAGATGTAGATTGGTGGTATTGTGTTGAGTCACTACTTTCCAGGACATTTTATGAAAATTTATAAATATATTTTATTTTTAATTATCTGGTTTGTGATTATAATTAAATGTTACTATAAAACACTAATTGTTAATAAATGTAAGAAAAGATGAAAAAAATCTAGTGGGGATCAATTTATTTGCAAAAATGAACAACATTTTTATTTTCATCAAAACTTTTTTTTTCTCTTGATGAAAATAATTATTTTATGCAATTAAAGTTACAAGTTAGATTGATTCTCACATCTCAAAATTAAGTCAAAATCTGAAAGAAGTTATTCAGTAAATTTTGCAAGTGGGTCTTTTTTGATCAAAAGTGATCAAATTGCATAAAATATTAATTTATATCAGTAGAAATTTTTTCATCAATTAAAAAAAATATAAATTATGTTTTACACCCATGAAATTAGACGTCGAAGGCAAATCTAATTTATATATAATTTGATGACGTCCCACATTATTTTGTTTACTGGCCTTTTTTCAAATATTCCATTGCCGGCACTGGTTAACGTTTTACAAAAACGATTTCCACCATTTGGAACAACTTACAATAAAGCTGGTAAAACAAATAGGGTTTTAAGGAACACCCTAATGCACAGTCATGCTATTTATATATACGGTAGTGAATGTCTGTCTATATGTCGCTGTTGCAATACTTTATCTTTGCATTGGTTTTTTATTGGATGTAGATAAAATCGTATTTTATTTTAAAGAACTCTATCGTTAATTATTTTTTTTTTCATACGTCCGGTAGAATTTCTTTGAGTATTAATACATTTTTAAATGAAACACTTGGAATGAAAATATTTCATAATCACAATTTAAGTAAATTTAAATTATTAATAAACTCAATAAATTCTTATGATCTGTCTTGTATTTGACTGTCATTCTTTATATTTAATATAATTTCTTATCTTACTTCCACTGTGCATTATAAATTTTTTATTTTTTGTTTTTGGAACTTCTATTAATTTAAAGATTTCTTGGCAATTTATTTTCAATTCATTACTATTTTGATTTCATGTTTTAATTAAATGAAACAATTTTCTTATATTTCAATTGCACTTATTGTTAATTAAAAACTGTGTATTAAAAGTTTGGTGTTTTTGTTTTTGTATATTTCATATAAAATATCCAATAATCTCTAGTTAAATAAATTTCTAACACAACGATAAAGACAAAGTTTATTCATTTCCTTAGAAAAATAATATGAAAATAAATACTTAATAGATGCGATATACAACGACTTTTTTTTAGTACACACAGTTGGTAAAACTTTTTTTATTCTATATGTTTAATGAATATGAATGAAACAACAAGATACACAAAATATCTTCTATTCTTGTTTTACTTATTAAATTTCGTACACCGAGATACGTTTACGTTTACGCTTGGCTAATTCAGCCTTTATTCCTAAGTTTTATTAGAATCGTAAACTTAAATAAAAATCTTTGTAGAACAAAATAGTGTAAGGTTTTATATCTCAAATTACAGTTTTTGCACAATATTAATATTTAATACAAAATCACTCTTTAGCATAAATTGTTTCTATTCTATAATTACAAACATTAGAACATTTTTTCTTAATTTTCTTTACTGATTTTAATAAAATATTTTAAAAATTTTGTATACAAAAATTTGCTGCGTTCATGGTTGATTTTGATTTTCCTATTATTTTAACTCACAAGAACTTTTCCATAAAAGTTTAGACGCTATTTTAAAAGTTATTCCGTAAATTTTTTTCAATTGAAAATGGCTTTAAATTACCAAAGAAATATTTTTATTTCTTTTTTATTAATTAATAATCATATAATTACAAATTATATACTATTACCCTAACCGAACACTGCTACTATGGCTTTCGGCGCGTTGTAGCGAAAACAGACCAGTGCCTCTGGTGGAAATCGAACCCACGACCACCGCACTGATAAGCCAGTACGCTACCAACTAGCCTACCGGGGTGCACACCAAAGAAATATATTTTATAACTTATCTGTCTATTATTTACTAAAAAAAAAAAACTAAACAAAAACACGGACTTTGGGTATTAGTTAACATTTCCTATTTATAGCAAAAAGCTATTTTATACACAATAAAACAAAAGCACGACAACAATGTGTATCGTATACACATAAATAGCGGATTAAAAAAACTTAAATTTTGTGTTGTCACCGGCTTACCAAAGTATTAATTAAATTAAAGACAAAATGAAATAATTAAATTTTATAAAGATTGAATGTGTATTTGTAAACGTAATGATTGTAGTGACTTTTAATGTAGTGTGGTCAAGCTGCAAACAAATATACGTTTAGGAAGACAGACTAAAGCGAAAGATAGGGACACACATCTTAAATAATTTTGTATGTATCTTTTTTCTTATTGCAAAAAAAGGGTTGTATATTTGATAATTTGTTATTTCTTTTTGTTTATAGAAATATGACATTACTTAGGCAACAATTGATGTAAGTAGTTGGAAGATAATTTGTTAAAGTTATATATGATTATTTCTTTATATTTTCAGATATTAAATTAATTCCTGTAGTCAATGTGGGACTATGAATTTGTTAATATTATTGTTAATAGGTGTTCTTAATTATTATTAAAAGAATAACAAAAAAATTTAAAGACTTTCAGCAAATAAATTAACTAAAGTATAATTATTCTACAAATTTTTTTAGTTTGTTTTCATTCTACCAATATTCAATAATAATTTTATTAACTTTTAGTTTTGAATCAACTAAGTGTTAGCATAGCTTTTGCTGAATCCACTAATTTTGTCGCTATAAATCAGCAAGTATGGCGTATTTCGGTAGAAAACCCTTGTGTGTAAGTTTTTCCATTCGTACGGGTTTATAGAATGAATTATTAAAAAGCAAAAATCAGGCACTAATACACTCAGGGATCTTCTGCTTTAAAAATGTAAAGTTGTTTAAGTTGTAATACAGTTTCTTTATTTTAATGAAATTTTTTATTGACCTTGTAGTTCATTTAAAAAAACAAACCACATCAAATTTTTATTTTTTTTTTTTTCAAAAAGGGGAAGCAACACTCAGGAAATTCTTCCTATTTATTTATGTGTTGCTTTCTTTGGAAAGGGGATAGTGAAGAGATGAAAGGTGGTGAAAGATGAAGGGCTTCAAACATCGCAACACTGTAATTGCGAGAGATGATAAATCTTAGAACAGTTGTTGTTCGCCACCTGATGTAGAGTAAGTGAATTTATTGAAGCTTTTTGTTTCATAGCCCTGATTTATTATTTTACTTCGGTGGGTTTAAGTGCTATGGGAACACCGAAGGTGGGCGCAGCGATACATATAAGTGATATAAAGCTCATACATATTATTTTTCTAAATTGATGTTGTCGTCACCGGGAATCGAACCCGGGACCATCTGTGTAACAGTCCAACGCGCTAACCATTACACCACAACGCCCACAAATGATTTTACATTAATTTTTTACATTTTTGTTTATTTTTTACTGCGATCATTCTTACTACAATTGTTTGTAATTTTTTGAACATTAAAAAACAAATGACAATGTTAGTCGAATTTAATAATATGTTAGTCATCCTTTCTGTAAGTGAAATTTCATTTATTATTAACTACATTTGCAGTGTTCTTTACCTACACAGTAATCTAAGTGTAAGAAAAACATTGAAAAATCGTCAACAGAGTTTTGCTTAAGAACAAGCAATAAATAAAAAATAAATAAATTCCATCAAGATACATTTCACGGATAGAAAACAAGCTGTATAATATTTGAAAATTTTTATAGCAGATATACTCAAAAAAAAAGAAAAAACTACCTACCTCAAAATGTATTCAAGTTAAATGTCTATTTTTCTGAATTTAACAACTTTGAAAAAGTAAATTAGCGAATAATTTTTAATGTAAGACTCTGATATTCTGCCTAGCATGGACAGGCTTTTCAACTAGTTATAAATAATATACTAAAAATAAGCACCAAATTTGTCAATATTTGAACTCGCCTACTTCTGCTAGTTTTTGGAAACATTTTAAGACTTGTTCTATTTTTTATCGTCTCATGTAGGAGAAAAAATGCTGTTAGTTTGACATTGCTGTATTATATTATCTTTTAGGCGGATTACTAGCCGTTTGTATAATTCCAGCAAAAAATTAACCTGGATTTGGTAAGCAGTAACTACATTTGTATGCTTACAAAATAGCGCGTCACCGCCTTGCATACTATAATGCTATTAGGGAAGGCATTCTGTCGTGCTTCCCAGAATGCTTTCTTTGAAGCAGTGAATAATGCTTACAAATAAAGCAATAAAGTATGTATACCATGAAGCACTAATGTTGTTAACATACAAAAAGCGCTTCTTAGTGCCTAAGAAGGCATGAATTTATTGCTACTAAGAGCACATGAAAGAAGCGCTTTAAAAGATACATACCAAGTGGGGCATCGCGAACAAAAATCATGCCTTCTTTATTTGCTTTGGAAGCGCTGCGTTATCAAATAGTGCCTTCCGGAAGCGCTTCTGGGTAAGCACTATTTTTTTGCTGGGATATGTTAATACCAAAACTAATCATTCATACGCAAAACTAATCATTCATACATTACGAATTTTCTGGCCATCTGATAAATTTTTTAATGGAGTTTTATTTAAAATTGTGCCAGAATTTCTTTGCTTAGTTAAGGCAAGTTTCATTAATATGTTTTTGCCTATTGAAAGAAAATTACTAATTGAATCGATTTTAAAACACTTTTAAATTTATGATGTTTATGAATAAATTGCTGGTTCTTGAACTGAGATGTAGTAGAAATAGTCAAACCACCGCCAATAAAAAAGATCGTAAAAAAGTTTATAAATTAAAAAAAATATATAATAATTAAATAAAAAAATTTTGTAAATCATGAATTGTCAGACCAAGCAAGTACGTGCTTTGACATTCAATAAAAATGTATTAAAAAAATAATCTTTATGTTTCAATTAATGTTGATAATAGAATTAACATTTTTATGTTACAAATTTTATAGTAGGGTACTCTTGGTTAAAAAAAATAACTCATAATATATATATATTTTTTTATCCCCAGCTAAAGTAATTTCAATTTTATGTCGAAAAAACGGAAAACATCACAGGAAGTAGACTCTTTCTCATAGGTTTTTCTTGTTCTTTTTCTTTATTTTTATTTTTTGTTAATTTTCAAGCAATACTTGAATTACTACATTTGCAACTGAAGCACTGAAATAACAACGGGCAAACGAACTAACGAACGGAATGAACAAGTAGCTTCAATATCATACTACAGTTGTAAGAGAGCAATCGTTATAGTCATAGTCAAAGCCACAAATCTTTAATGAAGTGCAAATGGCAAAATGTGACAGTCACAGTTTAATTATCAATGAACACCAAATGTCGATGCTATTGACTTTACTACAAAAACTTAAAAAAAAGGGAAAAAGAAGTAGGGGACTAATATATTTTTTTAGAGAAAAAGTAAAGTAAATATGAAAAAGTTTTACTTTATTTTTTGGTAAAAGAAAAACTCTTCAGTTTGAGATAATATAAGTGCTAAAGCGTAGTTTTATATGAAAAGCTAATATTGTGGAATTAAATTTTTAAGTTCGTTATACGTGTTTTTTTTTTTTCTTTGCTCTATTTGCTATTCATTTAATATTTGATGATAAGAATAATACACCATTTAGATATTTTATTAAAAAATTTAATTTTTGTATAAAGATTTCAATAAAAATCTAAAATGATCGAAATCTGGTTAAAACTGGATTTGCTTAATATTCATCAAATTATATTCAAACATGCTTAGAAGAGATTATATATTATACTAGCTGAAGTTCCCAGTGTTTCCCGGGTCAACTGTGATTTTTGAATGCAGAAAAAATGTTAAGCTAGGCAATAGACGACTTAATTCTGTTGTGTTTGGCAGAATCAGTTGGGATTTTAACGTTAAACTTGAAATTAAATTTTCCATTTAAAATTTATGAAATAAGATTTTAGTTTTTTTTTTTCAATCGAATATGTGCCAAATTTATTGTAAAGCATTATGAAACTAAGAAGACAAGAATGGAGCAAAATTGATGATTAATAGGTTTTTTGTTAAAGTTCTGCCTATTATGGAGGCTCTAGCTTTTCTAAAACTTCAGGTTCTGATGAGAACATTAGCCAGATCGAAATACTATTATCAACCTAGCTAATATGTTTGATTTGCTTTATTTTTGTAAATATACGGAGGTTGAAAGCTCGTTATAAATTGAAAATAACATAATGTTTTTGATTTTGAAGTTTTTGATCAAAAGTCGCTATGGTAATAAAACTTTTACTGACGCATTCCTCAAGAAACGTAGAATATATGTGAGTAATTTCAAAGAAATCCGTTTAAACTTTCTTTGAAGTTTGTATTAAAAAAAAAAAAAACGATAAAAGTTGAAGGTGAAAAAAATTCAAATTTTAGATTTTTTATCAAAAGTCAGCGTAGAAGTGGGCGTATTCGATGAAAACTATACTACTATCTAAGTTGAGGTCCGAGGATTATTCATGCCAAATTTAAAAAAATCCGTTGAGAATTACAAATTTGTATAGAGAACAAACAAAGAGAAAATGAGTTTTATATATATAGATTATACAGAAAAATAACTCGTTAAATTGTAAGCCTAGGTGGGTGTATTACAAAACCGGTTTGAGAAATTGCAATATACCCTCAAATTTACGAGATAACGGTAAAGAGTATTTTTTTGCGACTTTCGCATTTAAACATTTGTAACTCAGTAAATTTGTAACCAATATTGAATATTTAAACGGTATTTAAAATAAAATTACATGGTTTCTCTAAATATATATACTTTCTATATACTATTCATATAAATATGTAGACGTTTTCTTAAAATAATTAAAATTTTAAATTTTTTTTTAACTTGTTCAACTCCTGCGATTATTTTTCTTCATATTCACTAAAAACAACAATATTCTTAAAGCAAGTGCTTTCTTGAGTAAAATGATTCACCAATTGCTAAAATCTGTTAAAAACTTCTTCTATATATCATTCATTTTTTGAAAAAAGACAAACAAATTTTTATGTTTTGACCTGATGTCTTCCAAATTTCTTTATATTAAAAACATTTATTTCCTTTGGAGCCTACATTTTTCACTCGCGATTTTTTCATGGTTTTAATTAAAAAAAAGTTCAATAAATCCCAAAATTATGTTACTTTGAAGAGCCATAGACTCGAAAGTTGTTATCGAATTTCGCTGATTCGAAAAAAAAGGCTTTTTTTAATGCAAATGAAATTTCCGAAATTGTTCTTCTCCCCCTTCAAAGTTTTTTAAACATGAATAAATCGAATATTTAACATTTTCTTTTATAAAATTTAGTTTTGTTTTTTCTGGGAGGCGAATATCTAATTTTGTTGATTTTTTTTTTTTATAAATTTGTAAAATTTGTAATTTTTATGTTTTGAATATTTCAATGAATATTATATAAGTTAATGTGTCTAAAAAATCATTTTTGACGCAGAATGCGATTTTTGGTTGCATTTTGCAAAATTCACTGACAATTGCATTTGTATCAAAAATGCATTTTTTGGACAAATAAATATAAAGAAATCGCTTTTGTATTGTAAGTTTTAAACTGTTCAAAATATAAAAATTACAAATTATACAGAAAGAAATTATTATCTGTACGGAAATAAAAATAAGATGATATTCGTGTCACAGAAAAACCTAAATTTAGTTTTACATTGCATTACAAATGCTAAATTTTCGCGTCATTCATGTTAAGCATATTTCGAAAGGGGAGAAAACACATCTAAAAATTGCATTTGCATAAAAACTGCATCTACATTTATAATGTATATTTTTTATTGCATAATTGTGAAAAAGGATAACCATATAAATCGCATGTTGTTTGAATCAGAGAAATCCGATATCAATATCCAAATCTAGAGCTCTTCGAAATTACATACATTTCCGACTTTTTAATTTTTTTTTTTAAACTAAAATCGTTAATATATCGCGAGTTTTTAAAAATGTTAAAAATTGAATATTGGAAATGTGGGCTGTATCATGCGATACAAAAACTTAATCTAATTTAAAGACCATCGTTGATGCATCATAGATCTCATGATATACGGAGTGAATTTTGTTTTTTCTAATGCATTCTAATGACTTAGTGCGAAGGAGGAAGAACAAAATCCTGTTTATATAGAAAAAGTAGCATACTTTGTAGATTTTCCACCGATTTCAACAAATGAATGCTAATTTTACTCAGGACAACACTCACTTCATGAATATTGCTGCATTAAAAGAAGATTCAAAAACACCTTTGTAGAAGTTGAAAAATCTAAAAAAACTGAAAATTTAATATATATATAGAAAAAATAAAATAACATTGTCAATTTTGAACCGATGTTAACAAATGAAGGCTCATTTTCCTCACGAAAACACTAAGATTAAGAATATTGTTATTTTAGGAGAAGATTCGAAAAAACCCTCTGGTTTGTACTACATTAAGAAAGACTTACAACCTACACTAAGTCACTTGAAAAGTGCCCAGCCAGAAATTGCCGATGGTCAGAAATATCAAGCTAAAGCACTTCATTTTCAATACCATTGACAGAAATTCATATTAAACTATGGCAAAATGTGCTTTGTCAGTACTTAATTTATGTAATTTATAACCGCAAAAATATTAAAGCATTGACAAAGTCCCGCTTTAGAACGCTTTCCCAATAGTGGCAAAATGTGCTTTGCAAGTACATGATTTACAAAATCTGCAACCTAAAAAATAACTTAACACTGGCGAATACCTAGTTTAGAACTCTTTCCTAACGTTTGCAAGAAATGCTTTGTCAGGACTTTATTTATAAAATCTTAATGAATAAACCGATAAGGCACTTGTTTGCAAGCTTTCCCAGCGTTAACAAAGATTGCTTTGTCACTACTTGATTAACTAAATTTTCAACAGTTTTAAAAATAAAATACTACACAGAAAAAACTCATATTTTCAAAAAAAAATTTTTTCGAAATGCTTGTAAATTGTAGTTTTTTTTTCTTATAACAATTCTTTAAAAACAAAAATTCAAAATTACAAAAAAGTCCACAAAATGGTGTTTGTATTTACAAATTGACATTTTTGGTGCCAATTAAAAAAAAACTGTTTTTGTATTTAGAAAAATGTTCTATGAGGCATTAATATTACAACCAGAACTTTGTAATTTAATTCTGTGAATGTATTTGTTGTTCAAAACTTTTAGCTGTTAATAAAACAAGAAATTTTCAAATTAAGTTTTTTTTAGTTTATTGCGATTAATTATGTAAAAGAGTTATATCAAATTTTTCATCGTTAATGGTAGTAACAATATACTTAAATTCCACCATATGAATATTTATTTCATTATTATTTAAATTAAAATTCTTAACCATATAAATTAATATTTCTTTTGATGATAATGAATACATAGCTAATTTATTGAAAACATTTCCTTTCAAATGATATCATAAACTTTAAACTTGGAACGTTTTGTGGTAAAATTTTGTTTACTATAATAATGTTGTCATCGTCGAATAAGCAAACATTATCAGAATGAACGAAAATAATCTTAAAGCCAGAAATGTTTATATAAGAAAAAACTACCCAGCAAAACTTTGTTAATGGGTAGGACTTATTTCAGACCTTCCAAAGTAATGACTATCCATTCCAGTTTTTGTTATTTTGAAGGTCCGAAATAATACCTTACTAATATGAATATATGTAACTGCTTATTTGTAAGATAAAAAACAACGCCTTACTAATATTGTGTTAAATATCTGCTTATTTGGAATAGCAAAAATAATATGTTACTTATTATCACTTATTTCAGACCTTTCGTAGTAATGACTATCCATTACATTTGTTGTTATTTTGAAGGTCTGAAATAATACCTTACTGATATGAACATACATCACTACTTATTTGGAAGCTAAACAATTATGTCTTACTGATATTGTGTTATATACCTGCTTATTAGGATGGGCCCAAAGAAATAAGGTACTTGTAAGGTAATAAATAACTACTTTTTTGTAAGGTATATTTATAAAGATTCATAATATATCATAATTAATAATTTAAATGCAATTTATTTAAGCAAACAAATATATAGTTATACATAAACGACTCTCACAAAACAAAAGCTTATTTAGTAAATAACAAAATTAAGATAATTGATATTAAGTAGAAATTATTAAATTTTATTTATTAATACATTAAGAGTTTTTGGTAATAATTTTCTTATTTTCGAAGAATAACCGAGTATTTTCCTTTGAAGATTTAAAAATTTGTTGTCTAAAATATGAAAAAAAACTTTTATTAAAAAAGAAATTGGCTTTTGAAAATATGTATTATATATTACGTACGTTTAATTTTTCATGAATGGAATGAATTTCCGGAATCAATATATGTTCATTATTGTACGACATTTTAAGCACTTTAGCCAGAATGTTTTCTATTTTAAATAATTGTTCTTCTGAGCCATCATGGTCGTCAACCAAAGCAATATTTAAATCCAATGAATCCATGGGATCGTTGAAAAAACTTCGTAAGTTTGAAAAATCTTTTTGCTAGAAATTCTTCCTCACTTAGGATTTTAGTGATTTGTAAAAAAGTTTTATCCTTCATAAGACAAATGTTGTCTGGAATATTTGTACTAAAATAGCCTTTTGGTAACAAAATTGACTTTGGAACTCCTTTTCTATACCGCAGTCCGTAAACTGGATTTTGAAGTAAAACTTTATCATTTGAAAATTTATTAAAAATTTGTTGGCAAAGGTGTTTGGGCATTTTTAGATTTTGTTTAATTTTTTTGCATATAGTTTTCAAATTTATACGCAGATATGCTATTTAGATCTTTAAATTCTTCGACACATTCACATATGTGTAGAAGATTGTGCACATTATATGTTACACTATTTCGACCATATAGCGCTGGAAACATTTCAACAAAAATTTGAATCATTGCATGTGCCTTAATAATATCTTGTTTGGTTGGAGAAGACAAAAGAATTCTGTATGAACAATGAATTAAAAGAAAATGGTCGTACATTTCTGTTAATATGCCTTCGAAGTTTTTGAAATACATACTACAAACATTTTGAAAAGGCTTATTAACTATTCTACTACTTATCACTTAGTTGATGGTGTAGCAGATGGTAGATAATATGAACTTTTGATGTTTATTATTTGCAGTATTCCCCCCTTCTAAAGCTAACTGATGAAAGGGTAATTGGAAAATCCCCGGAAAAGCGTCTTATCATTTCTGAAGGTATAGAGCATTTTGAAAAACAAAAATTCTATTGAGTATGTTAGTTCATATATAATTCATATAAGTACAAAATTTTGGCCTCGACAAGAATAATTCTTTTTTAATTGCAATTATTTTTGTCAAATTCAGTTTTGTTAATCCTTTTTTTTGTGGTTTATTAATTAATAAACATTTTTAAAGTACTTTTTTTTAAAAACCAGCCAAATTTTAAATATGTATAAGGCATTTAAGTTTTGTAATGTTAGCAACTCGTACTCGCAAGTTTTTTTGCTGAGTTTAGCAACTTTTTTGCTGATGTTAGCACTTTGTCTGCTAGGATCTTCCCACCAAACGAGTTGCTAATATTACAAACTTTTTTTTTTGGGTG
>JAEKOY010000295.1:0-27576 GCA_021234595.1 Delia radicum
AAAAAAAAATAAGAAAATATCCTTAGAACCGGATAGTAATAGCTATAAATTTGTACACTTTATTTTTGGATATGGTTCAGCTGTTTCAACACATCACTAAGAAAATGTAAAAAGTCCATACTGGAGAAAGCCTGACCTAAAACAATTTGAAAACACTCATTCATACAGTGTGCCGGAAATGTGACAAAAGTCTGTTCCTAAAAACATTATACGATAATGTAAAAGTACGTAAATTCAAAGGCAAAAAATTCCAGCTTCTAGCAGTTCTAATAAGTAAAGATCGTTCAAAGATTGTATAGTTTATAAGTGGTTCAACTACCTGAGGGTTTCTCTCAGACCTAGAAAATATAAATTCAGAACGTAAGTAATTGGGTACACCAGATCTAATGACCTTATAAAAGAACAATAAATTGCGAAGTTCTATATACTTTGTTAGGGGGCAACCGAGAAAGTTAATAACTGCACTAGATACGTGATCACGAAATCTAATTCCATATACAAACAGCACAATTATTTTCACAATTAGCTTAAGCCGCACTATATTATACCAAAAGTACCAGAATCAACCTCAAGGCAGTAATTAACATGCGACATCAACAAGGTGTGAGCAAGAATATATTTCACCCTTACAGGCAAATACAAGCCACAATTGTAAAGTTTTCTGAGTCCCAAAGTTACCCTAGATGAAACAACATCAATTTGTTCACTAAAATTTAGATATTGGTCAATTACAACACCCAAACATTTAAGCGATTCAACATATTCTATATCGGTTCCACAAATTCCTATCCGAGGGTTAGCAATTCAGATTTTTCGGAGGTGGTTTAGAGGTCGCGCAAATCGATTTTTTACCCAAAAATCGAGCTTTTTTGGGCTTTTTTTTGAATTTTGCTTGAAAATTGGTAAAAAATCGATATTTCTTCATTTTCTGAGTCAATATTTTTAAAGAAAATTTTCCGATCTTTAATTTTATGTGCATATATAATAAGTTTCGGCAATGATTTTGCACATTTTGACAATTTAATAACGGTTTTTCGTAAATTTTCAACAAATATGGAAAATAATGCTTTATAACTTTTAAATTTGTATAAAGACTAAAAAAACTAATGATGCAGTTTAATAGATTATTAAGTTTTAAATTAGTTAGCAGAAAAAAAATTAATTTTCTCTCACCGTTCTCGAGTTATACCCTTTTAAAGCTTTGTACACATTGTATGAAATGTATAATACTAACCACTGCCCGTTCTCGAAAGGGTATCCTATACTATGCCTTTGATTTTCTTTCGGGCCCGGGCAGTCAAAAGGGTACTTGAGGATCTCAACGTAAACAAGTCACCGGGGCCGGATGGCATATCAGCACTGGTGCTGAAACAGTGCTCTTTAACGTTGGCACGTCCATTGGCAAAACTTTTCAGCTCTTCGTACCGTGCGGGAATTTTCCCCTCATGCTGGAAGGTGGCCAATGTCCAGCCTATCCCTAAAAAGGGTGCGGCTAACAACCCTGAAAATTACCGCCCAATCGCAATTTGCTCTGCGCTCTCCAAAGTGATGGAGACCATGGTTAACCACCATCTTGTGAAATATTTAGAGACCAATTCACTTTTAAATGATCGACAGTATGGCTTCCGTAGTGGTCGATCTACGGGAGACCTGTTGGCGTTTCTATCGGAACGTTGGAGCCGGTCAATCCACCGCTTTGGTGAGAGTAAAGTGGTTGCTCTAGATATTTCTAAGGCGTTCGATCGTGTGTGGCACGGAGCACTCGTGACTAAGCTAGTTGCTTTTGGTGTCGGTAATGTCTTCTCTCGATTTATAACGAGTTTTCTCAGAGACCGCACTATACGTGTTGTTTTAGATGGGGTCTCATCAAACGAGTTTCAGCTAAATTCAGGGGTACCGCAAGGTTCTGTTCTTTCTCCTACCCTTTTTCTTATTTTTATTAATGACCTTCTTGGTCAGACCATCAACCCTATCTACTCTTTTGCAGATGACAGCAACATTTGTCATTCATTTTCATTCGATCACAGGCCAAGCTCTTTGGAGATAGAGGGCATGCGGCAGAACATGAATGACACACTCAATCAAGACCTTTCTACAATCTCCGAGTGGGGTCGCGCGAATAAGGTCGATTTTAATGCACGCAAGACCCAATGTTGTATGTTAACCCACAGACGGGCTGTGGAATTGACATTGTCATCTGTAACTTTGGATGGTATAGGTATTGAGGAATCGGATACTCTTGATGTTCTGGGCATGAGAATACAGTGTGATGTCCGTTGGAATAAGCACGTATTTCAAGTGTCGAAAGAGGCATTCAAGTGTCTCGGTTTTCTAAAACGGTGCAAGACTTACTTCACTCCATCCGATCTCCTTACTATTTCTACCAGCTATATCCGGCCAAAAATGGAATACAACTCTCATATATGGGCAGGGGCTCCATTGTCTATTCTGAAGCTTCTGGACCGTGTTCAGGGGAGGGCGGTGAAGCTTATCAATGACAGTAGTGTATCCAACTCTATTGATTCATTGGAGCATCGTCGGAATGTGGGTTGTGTGACACTTTTCTATCGATATTACCATGGGAGATGCTCATCTGAGATAAGTGAACTTATTCCACGAGCCCGAGTTTTTATTCGTAATACTCGCTTATCTAGTAGAGCACATCCGTTTGTAGTTGATTGTCCTGTGTTTCGCACAACGCATTACAGAGAAAATTCGTTTTTTAGTCGAACGATTCGTATGTGGAACAAACTTCCCGCAGAAGTCTTTAAATCAATATCCACAACACTACTCCCTCTTTCCTCCTTCCCATACCTTATTTTCCTGATCAATACAATGCACTGCATGAGTAGGGGGCATCCCCTGAGTATTGGTTAAATTATAAAAAAAAAAAAAAAAAAAAAATTATATTAAAAACAAAGAAAAATAGATTTGTTATAAATCATTTATTAGAGTTCTTGCGATGCTGCTCTACCCCCTGCAGTAAACTCTGAAAGTCTGTTTCAGAAGTTGTGATATTGATATAACTATTAGCCAAGGCCATACCACGTTCTGCGACATCATTTACAACTTGCAATTGTTGAAATTTGTGTTTTGCTTCCTGAAATGATTTGTTTTTTTCCCATTTTTCTGGATCCGTTTGTAAAAAATCAGTAGCAATATTGCAGGCTTCAAAAAAAGTTAGGCTGGCTTTTGTAATAAAACACTGAAGTTGTTTATTTTCAATCATGTCTTCTGTTAAATTTCCTTTCACTAATTCGTTGTTATTACTTGGTTCATATAGGTTTCTAAGCATTAAACGCAAAGTTTTGGTATCTTCCACTTATCAGTTTACAAAAATTGTAATTGTATTGTGACTTGTTATCTCTAACCTATATACTATATGCCAAAAATAGGGTTGTAGTTCCCCCAAATCCAATAAATCATGAATTTTAGTTCGAGCCATATCAGTGCCCTGTGCTCCTTATAGGAACGACGGGAATATATATATATATATATCAGTGCCACCTAGTGATAACGGCTTTTGGGCTACCTTTTTTGCTGTCCACAACTTGACAACATTTAAAACTAAGCTTTGACATACAATAAATAAATTTTCAAATCTCATAATCTAAAGTTTACAACAAATCGGATGCCCGAATCTTATAGTACTAAAAATTTCATACAATGGGTGCAAAGCTTCAAAAGGGTAGAACTCGAGAACGGTAAGAGAAAATTATATTGTTTTTCTTCTAATTTATTTAAAACTTCATAATCTTTTAAACTGCATCATTAGTTTTTTAGTCTTCATACAAGTTTTAAAAGTTATAAAGCATTCTTTTTCATATTTGTTGAAAATTTACAAAAACTGTTATATAAACTTATTACTTATGCACATAAAATTAAAGATCGGAAAATTTTCTTTAAGAATATTTACTCAGAAGCCGAAAAATTACCGATTTTTTAGCAATTTTCAAGAATAATTCAATAAAAGCACAAAAAGCTCGATTTTTGGTACAAAATCGGTTTGCGCAACCTCTAAACCACTTCCGAAAAATCTGATAAAATTCTCAAAAATACTTTACCTTATGAGTATCCAAATTAGGAAAGATCTTCCGAGAAAATCCAAATTTTTATTTTTTTGGGACAACCTACTGTATATACTATGGTTATCAAATCGAGTAAACTGTTTAAGACGAAAATTGCTTATGACTTCAATAATATATATTCAGATTTAAAAATTCTTAAATATGTTGTTAAACCCATCAAATCAAACTTATTTTAAAAGAAATCAATTTCGTATAACAATTCCTTATACATACTAGATTTTTACCATTGCGTGAAAAATTGTTCGAGTAAGATTTACTCGAACAAAAAGCAGTTTTATTCATTAAAAAACTCTACTTCACGAAACTTTCTTAATTAATAAAAAAAAACTGTTAATCGCATTAGTCATTTGAATTGATTCTTTGTGTTATTCCTCTTGCCAAAAGTTTAACTTTTGACATTTGTCCAAATTAAAAATAGTTAAAAGGCTGGCTTACTCGATTTTTACTCGATTCATCACCCTAGTATGTACCTTTATTCGAGCTAGGCATTCAAGTATAAAAAAACAAGCTATTGCTATATTTTCCAATACTGTGTAATGATGACATGTTCCTGCAAAATGTTAGACATCCAGTTATTTTTTAAATTTTAGTGTTCAATAGAATAATTGTAATTATTTTCGCTTTATTTTAGTACAGTAAACAAAACCAAAAGATAAGAGTTTTCTCTCTGGTTTAAAAATACATTTTCTTACAAATTTTATTTATTGAAATTTCTAAAATTAAAATATTCAATCCACTTCAATTTTAATATGAATTTTATTTGTCCTGGAAATTCTTAAAAGTAGAATTGAATGTATGTGGGCAACTGTTTATAATTGTCTTTCCACGAATACAAAAATGAATAATTTTTCCCACTAACCTGATACAATAGTTGCCATCCATTACGATCTCCAGTAATTTTCTTGTATTCCAATTCAATGTTATTGGGGGACGACAATGGCAAAGATGAGGATGAGGTACATGGCAATTCTAATGGTGGGGTATTGTTGCTATTGCCATCACTACTGGACATATTAATGAATCTATTTGTGGTAACGTTACTAAAATCTGCACTATTATTCGAATCACTGCTTCCACCGCCTGTTGATGATGATGACGAAGATGAATTCGAATTTGAAGTAGAAGTCATTGCCACCACCAGTATAATTAATAGCTTTTCTGGTAGGTAGCGTTGTTGAATAGACTTAAGACGAAAATGCAAAGTAGGAAATAGAACTCTAATAATTCTTAGTTTTTCTTGGTTTTTTTTTCCTTCTTTTTCTGTTTTTGGCTAAATGCCGATCTAGTGAAACAGTTGTGTGTGCAGTTATTTTAACACACAGAAATTGTAGTGGTGGTAGTCGTAGCAGTTAGTACTAGAGATAGTTAATGTTGTTTTGTTGCTTGTTTAGTTTTTAGTTTTCAGTTTTTGTTGTTGTGGTGGTGGTGGTACTGTCTATTTTTTTCTAAATAGTTTTGAGACTTTTTTTGCTCAACACGTTGAATTTAGTAAAATTTCTTTTATTTAAATTCATAAGTAAATAAGTTATAAACTTAAAATGCTTTTTAACACGCACGATTTAAATTACAATTTCCATTATATATTTTTTTATATACATTTGTTTTTTACAAAATTCACATGAAATTAATTCTTCTTCTTCTACGGCCTTTTCTTTTTGAGTTACACACAAACACACACTTCAATGTTAATTTTTTGTTAGTCACTTTATTTGATTTTTGACTTTATTTTAAGTTTTGTTTATAGATTTATTTGTTTATTTAATTTATTATTATAAGTGCGGAGAATTATTTTGCTTGTTTTTTTTTTAAATATGGTAATGAAAACTTATATAAATAAAAGAAAATCCAATTAAATTCCACTTTTATTTTTTTTAGCAAAACCTACGATAATGACAGAATGTAGAATAATGGATCACTGTTGCCAATTTGGCGCTCTTTTCGTTAATTTAGCACTTTTTTATTGTTAGTGCGACGAAATGCATTTTAGCGGTTAAAGCGCTTTTTAAAAGAAGGAAACATGTTAAACAAATTGAAACCAGGAACGGCAGGCAATGCCGCTGAAATACCGTTAACGATTCAAAACCATTTCAACTGACTATCGTTATGCCTAAAATAACGTTACCGAAATAATTGAAATACCGTTAAAATACCTAAAACACCATTACCGATATATTTAAAATACCAATATCCTTAAAATACCGTTACCGAAATAACTAAAATATCGTCATAGCTGAAATACCGTTATTAAAATAATTGAAATAGCTTTATCCTTCAAATATCGTTAATGAACTAATTTGACAAGAAAAAAAAAAAAACTCATCGCTGTTAATAGATATATCTACCCAAATGTTGATTATAAACTAGCCAGTCATTGAAATTGGTGTTCATTAGCATTACGTTAAATTAAACAAAATTGGTTTCCAAAAAAAAGTTTTTTTTATAAATAAATTTATAATTTATTATTTAAACCTGTGAAAAATATATTTGTTACCAGAAAGTATAAAAAAATAAAATAATCTAAAAAATTAGCTATCTAGCATCTAACACTTTTATTAAAATTTGTGTCCCAAAATTACAAAAAAGTGATATGCAATTTTCTTTTCACTTTTTATTTAGTAATAAAAATAATTATTATATTAATAAAAACTAAACACAATTAATACATGCAAATTGGACAGAAGCAAATGTATTCTTATTTTTATTTAATACCAAATTGACGCTGCGTACATTAAAATGCATCATTATTTTATCTACCACATTCCATTGAATGTGTTTTGAATATATGTTTTCTCATACATTTTGTTCTCCAAAATAGATGTTTTGCTCAAAACATTTAAGTGGAAACACAGTATTAAGAATCAGATGAATGTCAATTTTATCATGGTTTATCACTATTTAAATTTTATATTTGTATGTAAATTTTTGTTATATTTAAATATACCAAAAATTTTAAATTTTTTTAACTGTTTTAATTGTTGTACTAGAAATTGTTTTTTCGTACTTTCTATATTTTCATATATATATTTAGTTAGAATGTTGTTCTACCTCAAGTCCAAAAATCTAATATAATATTGTCAAATTAGATTTTATTTGTTGCTTTTCAAAAAGTTTGATCATTTTCATGATTTATTTTTAAAAATGTTTTTTTTCTTTTGAATTTATTTTTTACATTTTTGTCTTACAACTTTTTTTAGTTATTTATAAACCAACTACCAAAAAAATAATATTTTTAATTGCACTAAAAGTTGATTATAATTATTTTAGATATTTTAAAATATTTTATTTTAACTGAGATTTTTTAACTAAGCTGCTGAGGAATTATTTTGGTGTGTGAATGCGGCAAAATTCAATTTATAGCTGTTTTAATAATAACAAACACAGAGGTTTTTTCTGCAACATAAGTAGCAATACTGTATTGGATGCATGAGACAAGTGTTGCTGCGTTACTATTTTTGACTATAACAGAGTTGGTTAAAATAGTACCTACATAGTTGTACGTTAACAGGGTGATTGAAAATATGTTTTAATGTAATACCGTTAACTTTACTTTTTTTTTTGAAAAACCAGAAATTTAAGTTTGTTGCTTAAAAGAATGGTGACTACTAGTTAATTACTTTAAAATATAAAAAATCTGTTTTGCCAATATGTGATAAATAAATGCGTTGAAATTCATATAATAATAGACAGTACCAACAGCAAACACTCATGTTTACCTATTTAAACAAAGTTTCACAAAAATATTTTTTTAAAATTAATTAAAAATGTTTTTTTTTTCATATATCAGCTTTGTGTGCAGGTCGTTAAGGGTTAAGTAATCAGATTACCACAAAACTATTGGACCTAGTTCTACAACAATCAAAACATTAATTAATGAAAATCAAAAGTTAAACTAAATATTCCTTCAATAATCATGTGAATAACATTGAAAAGCATAACAATTTTACTACCCGATTGAAAGAAATGATATAAGTCATATCAAATTACAAAATGAACAATAATAAAAAAAAAATTATATATGATGAATTTCATATCAAAACCGATATTCGTTGAACCCGACCCCCTCAGAATTTGATGAAATTTTGCATACAGCTACATTTTACCTATACAAACACAACCTCATATTTAGAAATTGCATTTTTGAAAATATGTGGGAGTGGCAAGGTATCGAAGTTTTTGAAAAATCACGATAACATGTACTTTCAATCTGAGATTACTACGGAATGGCTCAACCGATTTCAAAGATTTTGGTAGCATTAGAAAGGTATTTCAATTAGTTTTCGAAAACATACACTGTAAAAATTTTATATTACACTGAAAATTTTTTTTTTGCCAAAAATAAAACTTTAAACTGGGAAAACACTTCAAAGGCCGTGTTTTTTTCCAAAAAAAAAAATTTTTAGAAGGGTCTATTTATATATACAACATATCTAAAAACTAAAATGGCGTTCTTTTTTCTTTAAATTTTTTTAAGTAAATGCATCTCTTGTTAACTTCCTTATATTTTGATATCATTGTGTGACAAAAAAGAATAAAGTAGCTATACTTTGGAAGTTACACAGATTTTTTTGTAATTCTAATGGATTAGAACAAGAATCGTATTATCAAATTTTTCAGACACCCCTAAAATATGGATTTACCCTTGGTAAATTTTTTTTTATATTTTGATTTTTTAGATTTAATATATAATTTTGCTCATACTGTTGACTTTCGGAATATTTGCTAACGTTTAGTGAAGTTTCATCTAAAGGTTTAAAAGAATGGAAGCTTTGAGTTCCTGTGATAGTTTTAGCATTTTTATATCTTTAAAATAGCTCTTCTTTTGTTTTGTTATAGTCGTCAGCGTCTGCATAAGCAACTACTATGGAGGTCTTATAAGTTTGTGAAGCCCAATGATAAAGGTCTTTCGCCGTTTGAATTTGGGTTTTATTTGAAATTGAAATACCTTTCTAATGGTACCAAAATCTTTGAAATCGGTTCAGCCATTCGTAGTAGTAATCTCAGCTTGAAAGTACATGTTATCGTGATTTTTCAAAAACTTCGATACCTTGCCACGCCACATATTTTCAAAAACGCAATTTCTAAATATGAGGTTGTGTTTGTATAGGTAAAATGTAGCTGTATGCAAAATTTCATCAAATTCTAAGGGGGTCGGGTTCAAAATGTGCCTTTTTTATAGGTTTTGATATGAAATTCATCATTTTATTTTTTTTTTATTTTATTTTATTTTATTTAAGTCTATGGAAATTCAATCCTTACAGACTAACATGATAACAAAAATAATAATAATTAATGTAAAACAGAAACAAATTTGAATTAATATATTTACAAAAATTTGATTGACAACAAGATTTTAATTATTAAGGAAAAGAATAATGTCTCTTTTTACTGTCTCCAGACTCTTTTGAAAATCGATGATATGATACAAATTGATTAAAATTCAGTACAGGATGCGGCGAAATGGATCGGAGTTAGCATAGTTTGTGCGAAAATATTTAACCGGCAAGGAATTGATAATATCTTGATGAACGATGAGGAGTATTAATATGATTTTACTTATAAGGAAATCAGAATGCAAATCACCTCTAATCAAGTTTAGCAAAAATGTTACATTTAGCCATTTTACTACGACGACTTTGAAGTGTAGGAAGCTTATAAGAGCAAGACGACTTTTATAAGAGGGTAGTTGTATAGCAGGATTCCAGCCAAGTCCACGAAGGCAAAATATAAGAAATTGCTTTTGAACGGATTCAATGGAATTAGAATGCACATTGTAGAAAGGATCCCATACAACAGATCCATATTCAAGGATTGGCCTGACTAGTGTAGTAATAGCTGCTTAGTTGTGTAAGGATCGGAAAACTCTTTTGCCCATCGTTTGATAAATCCCAGCACACACCTGTTGCTTTATGATTGTCTTTGAAATATGATTTCGAAAATCTAAGCGTCTGTCCAACAAAACAACCAGATCATTAATGTATTAACCATCTCCAGTCGTATGTCCTTCATCACGTAATCACCATTAATCGGCAGAGATCTTGTAAATACCATATATTTGCACTTTTTTACATTGAGTTCCATTAAATTAAATTGCACCATGTAGTAAAGTTGTTAATATCTGTTTGCAATAAATATTGGTCACATCGATCATTAAAGGAAAGTAGTATTTTAACATCGTCTGCATACATTAAAGATTTTGAGTATTTAAATACAGATGGAAGATCATTAATGAAAGAGCGTAAATAAAAGAGGTCCTAAATGATTGCCTTGAGGAACACCTGATGATACGTGATAAGATTAGATTGCACATTACGAAACTTAACACATTGTTTTCTGCCTCTTAAGTAGGAATCGATCCATTTAAGAAGAGTCATGCTAAAGCCAATACGATCTAGTTTATAAAGGAGTAGGTCGTGGTTCACACGGTCAAAACGCTTTACTAAAGTCAGTGTAAATAGCATCAGTTTGTTTCCCTTAACAAGGCCGTCGTTAACAATGGTAGTTTAGTTCTAGTAGGTTTGTAACAGTTGAAGCAGGATTTTCGAAAACCGTGTTGTTGAGGCGAGAGAATAGAGGATACTTGATGTGATAAAGTGGTCAGTGATAATTTTCTCAAATAATTTTGGAATTGAGCTTAATTTAGCAATCCCTCTATAGTTTGAGACCACGGATTCACTACCCGATTTAAAAATTGGGGTAATAAATGATTTTTTCCAAACATCGGGAAAACGAGCCAATTGAATTGATTTATTGTAGAGCAATGTCAAAGGAATATAGAGAAGTTCCGCGCAGCGTTTTAACACACAACTTGGGACTCCATCAGGCCCAGCAGCATACGAACATTTAAGTTTTAACAGATTGTTTAGAACGGTCTGAGTGTTTATCATGGATATTAATAGATGACTCCGGGATTGCGTATGGATAGCGTGCAGTAATTATTAAATATTACTTTCACCGTATGTTGACTCAAAAAATCGGCAACAAGTTACTGATAGAAAGTCATCTGATGCTACAGAATCATTTAATTTCATTGAGGATGGAAACTCAGTGCAACGTCCCTTTTAGAGTTAACAAATGAGTAAAAAGACTTAGGGTCGTTTTTTAAATTGTTTTTCATCCTATTTAAGTAGTCATTATAAGCCGAACGATTAGCCATGTTGTATTTAGATCTTACTGTTGAATAATTTGTGTAATTGACGGATGAAGCCATGCTCTTTATATTTCTTAAACAGCTTGTTTTTTTTATTTTTAGGCGAGAAAGAAAATTAGTATTCCAAGGAGGACCATTCGATTTAGGAGGATAGGTTTTTGGAAACTGATTTGGAAAAACAGTCAAATATTAAATTGCATTCAACATCTGATCCAAGTTACATTGTATAAGAAAAGAGCTCAATCCAGTTTATTTGGGATAGGCAGAATGAAGTATGTTGTAGTTTGTTTCGCTTAAAGCAAAAGGTTTTTGTTTGTTTCGAATTGTTATTACAAACTGAATAAATGGTGGAACAACTGATTTCTATAGTTGGATGATAAATATCTTCAGGATTTATTATCGGAGATCTTCTCGAAATGCTGTATCAGATGGCTCACTGACAAACACAAGATCCAATAATTTACCTTGGGTATTAATAACATTATAATTTGGAAAAGGCAATTGGAAGACAATCCACTTATAAATTCTGCAATATGATCAGTAGAAGTCACAGGAATCAAATATTAGAATCACATTCAATATGCCATGAAATTTTAGGGATATTGAAATCAACCAATTAATACAAAAGAATCTCGAGGTTGTAATATTTTAAAATTGAGGTCAGCAGCTTTTTCGTGTTTTTTGATAAATTTCTGTTGGGGACCTGGGAGGAATATACGAACACATGATATATAGAGATTTATTTTGTAGCTTTACCAGTACGCAAATAGCCTCAACATCACATAATTCATTAATCTGTATCTCTTCAGCAGATAAATCGTTTACCACGGCAATCAAAACTCCACCACCCTTTTTTCTTTATTCCTTTTATCACCATCATTATCATTATCATTGTTTCTATTATACCATCGTTTTCATAATTTTTATCACCATTGTATAATTATATACAGAAATTGGTGGATATAATTATATATAATTCTATAAAATCTGATATAATCAGATATAATTATATCCGAAAATGGGTATAGATAATTTTATATAAATAATATAAAATTAGATATAATTATATATTGGACCATATCTAATTATACATAATTTTATATAGCATCATATAACAAATTTTTGAATAATCAACCGCATATATAATTATATCTAATTATATATGCTGCTATATATGATTATATATAATTGTAAACAAATATATATATAAATTTTCTGTTTCTCCGATAAATCTGTTGTTAAATTTACAAGTTATCCTTCAATAAAATGAAATGGAGTTTTGTCTACTTTGGCTAGTGCAAAAATAAAAAAGTTTAGGATAATATCTCGAAAACCGTTAGTCCGATTTTAAAAATTCTTGCTTAGCATGCCAAAAATTAATTAAAAAATGATGTGTCGCATGACATATTTTATGACAGCAGTTTAAGAAAAATTTTCAAAAATCGAAAACATTGATCGCGGGGCACTACTGGTTAAAGCCATCCGATTTTCCTCAAATTCGCACCATATACTTTTAAGACCTACGGCACCAATATTTACTGCAATAATTAATAAAAACCGAAAGTTGAGAAAAAAATGCCGCTGTAATGGCCAATTATGAAGATGTTTTCCATACCTGATTGAAAAAAATTATATAAGCCATATCAAATTATAAACGGAAAATTGTGAATATAATTATATAAAAACTTGATGTAATCAGATATAATTATGCACGGCAGATATAATTATATATTGGACCATATATAATTATAAATAATTTTATATAACGCAATATAAGCAAATTTTTCAATAATCAACCGAATATATAATTATAATCTACTTATATATGGTGCTATATATTATGATATATAAACTTATATAATTTTTTTTTACTCGGGTATTAATGTTATATTTTATAAACCGGTTCAGTTGGGAACATCTGACTTTTTTAAAATATATCTCCCTACAACCTCACAGGATTTTAAACGAATTTAAAAACACAAATAAAATTTTCAAAAATCTACAGATAAACTATTGGTTTATATAGTTTATGTTATATTACTTTCATAAGTTACAACGGAATATCAAACTGACAAAAAAGTGCATTAAATTGGTTATAAAACAGCGAAATCAAAAACTCTGCATAGATTTTTGTTTTTTTTTTTTAATAAGAATGTTTTATTTAATTCAGAAATTTTAATTAGAAATGTATGTTTTATATTACTCATACCTTAAATAATTTAATTATTTAAAACAAAACAATCAATTCAATAGATTTAATCACTATTTAACTTAAAATATCTCATTAATGTAGTAATAACATGAGATAATAAAACAAAAAAGCATAAATTAAATTGAGAAAAATGTCCGCTTACCGGAAGTTTTTTCATGAAGTTCCACTAGCAAATCCGAAAAAAATAATGGATTAACATGGAGACTAATTTTATATAAAATAAACCAATCGGCGAATGAGCGGTCTTTTTAAAATTGCACGGATTTGATATGATGAAATATTATGAACACGCAGACGTAACAATTGTGTACGTAAGGGAGAACACATAAACAAACATAAATCGTACATAATTTTAAGGACCGCCAATACTGTAATCAATATAAACCAAAACCATAAGAATGCAAATATCTTCTCGTTGAGAATATTTAAAGGCAGCATACATAAAGCATCATTATTATTGATAGAACCAACCCAAACCAAACGTATATATGGAACATTTGGCCAATTTTGGAAATATTTGCGATGAGTGATTATTCCATAATTGCCAATTATTAAGAGAAAGAATTGTCAAAGTATTGAAATAACGAGACCAATAACCATTTAGAAAATAATCTAAAAATATAATGTTAATAATCTGAAAAGAAACAGTTTATGAAGTGAAATTATTCATATTATTGAAAAATTAAATGATATTTTAAAATATACCCAATGCGCACAAAACGGATGCGGATCCGTTACGGACCCGTTCCGGATCCGTAATAGAGTTAAAAAACGGAATCAGTGGGTTAGGCCATTAATTTATTTTTTTGTAAACAAACTTTTTTAATATTCTATGAATTGTTTTTTATGTTTTTACATGTATTTTACTTTATATGTTAATTTGAAATGAACTGACTGAATTGTTTTACTTTACTATCAATGACTGTGAATTTAATAATAATAATAAAAAAAAATTAAAACAAAAATTCATCACAATATTAAATCTTTTTATTAAAACCACGCAGTGGATTCCGTTTTATTAAAATACACGGGTCCGCAACGGATCCTAATATGATGTCCGTAACGAGTCCGTAACGGATCCAAAAAACGGACATAAAATCCGTTTTTGGATCCGTTTTTTTCGAGAGGAATTTCTGCCGCTTGCGGATCCAAAACTGATCCGTAAGGGATTCCGCTACGGATCCGTTTTATGAAAACAAACGGGTCCGTAATGGATCCTAATATGATATCCGTAACGAGTCCGTAACGGATCCAAAAAACGGACATAAAATCCGTTTTTTCGAGAGGAATTTCTCCCGCTTGCGGATCCGTAACGGATCAGTAACGGATTCCGTTACGGATAGAAAATACGAAGATGCGGATCCGTTATCGGATCCGAAACGGATCCGTTTGGCACACTGGGTAGTCACTTACACTTATGCAAATGTTTAACAATTCACAGGTGAAATATTTAATAACATAACTCGTATGCGTACGTAGATTGTCTGAATTAAAGTAAACTGTTAACAAATGGCAATGCTCTTTACGTTTTTCCTGAGGTATAATAACTTGTACTGAAAATAAACGAAGAAATTGTTAGAAAATACGAGTAGTTGTCGTTGAATCTGTATATTTTTCAACAAATAAGACTTAAGGCTGAAATAGCCAAGCGTAAACGTAAACGTATCTCGGTGTACGAAATTTAATAAGTAAAATAAGAATAGAAGATATTTTGTGTATCTTGTTGTTTCATTCATATTCATTAAACATATAGAATACGTAAAAACACAAGAAAATCTAATCTAAATAGAATTTTGTTGTCCGTTTACGTTTTCTCTATGTTTAATGCATATGAATGAAACAACAAGATACACAAAATGTCTTCTATTCTATTTTACTTATTAAATTTCGTACACCGAGATACGTTTACGTTTACGCTTGGCTAATTCAGCCTTTTGAATTTCTTTATAAAAAAAAAAGACTTCGACTCAGAGAGTTTAGTTTTTCTATACAAAAATCTAAAAATTTTTCAAGGCAAAAAAAATTCTCAAAATATGGGAATTTTTTGTATACGAAAAATACCTTAAAAATTTGAAATTTCTTCTATAAAAAATGTCTTAAAATATGAGATTTTTGTCAATTAAAAAAATGTCTTAGGAGCTGAAAATTTTTGTATTCAAAAAATGCCTCAGAATATGAAAATGTTTCTATATAAAAAATGTTCCAGAATCTGTTACAGAATCTAAGAATTTTTCTAAACAAAAAATTGTTTAGAATCTGAAATAGGGCTATATAAGAATTTAATCCTTCATTCGATTTTTCAATTCTGATTGACTATGGAATGATTGAGTTCTCAAATCTATATATATAAAATACAATGTTTGTCCTCTATAGACTCTAAAACTATCCTACCGATTTGGCCCAAACCGGTTTCATTTGAAATTTTATAGTCCAAATTAGGTTTTCTTCTATATATATTTCAAGTGGGCGTGGCCCCTCCCACATAAATTGAATAACATCATATATCTTGACTATTGTGATAGCAAGAGTTTTGAAACATTGCAGTATCCCATATGTTACTAATTTGAATAATCAGGAAAAAAATGGGCGTGATCGGACCAGTGGGAGCGGCAGCTCCCATACAATTAAATATTTAATATCATACATCTACAGTACTATAATAGCCATAGTCTTAGAAATTTGTGCACGTTTGATTATTTGTTTAATGTGAATAGTCATGGGAAAAATGGGCGTGATCGGACCAGTGGCGTGTCAGCTCCCATACAAAGTAAATATTTAATATCATATATCTACAGTTCTATAATAGCCAGAGTCTTAGAAATTTGTGAACGTAGATTTTATTATGAATAGTCATGGGAAAATTGGGCGGGATCATACCAGTGGGCGTGGCAGCTCCCATACAAAGTGATTATTTAACTCATATACAAAATTAATATTAATATTAAAATATCTAGGGTTCTATATTAGCTATATAGCCTTCAAATTTTGTACGAGTCCATCAATTACACAATATTAGTAGTCGAACTGAAATGAGATAATCAAACTCCTAAATCGGTTATGTAGTTCCGAAGATATTTACAAAAAACCTATGTTAATATTACAAAAAAACCTATGTTAATCTTCAAGCTATGTTACACGAACACAACAGCCTCATCCGTCTATTCAAAACAACCCTAGACCAGATGCCGACAGATGAATTTACGGTTGTGATAAGAGCTGACCAGACAGCGGCTGGTGAGCATGAGCGGCGCTTTAATGCACCGGTAATAGGTGACGTCGCAGTTGTTATGGCAGTTTGTTTTCAGCTATTCATTTATATACTTCAGCAAATAAAGGCGATAGAAGGACAAAGAGGCGTTGGGCTTCCCATGAAATTACAAATTTGAAAATGATTTACTAATGTGAATTTATTTTTTTAATTATTTATTTGGGTAAAAGAAATTTCTTGATTTAAAGAATTAATTACAATTAAAATTTGAAGGCAAAACAACGTTTGCCTGGTCAGCTAGTCACAAATAAAATGAATTTCTAATTGGTCTTATTCGATTTTATTTGATCATCATTCGATTTGTTTAATCACTTGAATTCAATCGTTGGGATTCAGAAGGGCTTAACTCAATCGATTTAAAATTTGGGGCATTCAATCATCTTTCGATTTTTTTTCATTTAATTGATTAATTTTTTTTTTTTTTATTTCTTTCAATTTACATAACCGAGCCTAGTTAGGCCATATATGGCCTATTAAAGCTAATAAATAGTGCAGAGTATAAAAAACAATAATAATAAAAATATAAATATATAAAATAATTTATGTAGAAAAAGTAAATAAATAAAGGATACAAATAAAATGGCATTATACGATCAAAAAATATTTAAAAAAAATATATATATATAAAAGAGAATTGAAACGATCAAACAAGAAAACGAAAAATCTAAAAATCAAGTCATGTCAAGTAACATATTCCTCAAGTCTTCGCCTAAATACTTCAGGCCAAAACGAAAAGCACCTCAGATTCCCTAGGTAAGTGATTCCATAATCGAGAAATTCTCCTCTGAAACGATCTATCATAAATATTCGCATGACAAGGAGGGTAAATTAATTGCTGGTTTCTTACGCGCTGACTAAAGTGGCAATTATCCGCTAGATATTCGAGAAAACCATTTAGCATTGTTTTATAGAAAAACAATAAGATCCTAATACCGACATAGTTCAGAAAAGAAAATCCTAGAAACTTGATTACATAAGGAGTGATATGCATACGAAGCCTTACCCCGTAGACAAATCTAACAATTCTATTAAAAATTTAGAAAACTTCTCAAATTCATCCATCTGTAGTACCAGTGAAAACCTCAACACAATAAAGTATATGAGGCATTAACAAAGCTTAACAATGCGTACCTTAATGGATAGTGGAAGATACAAATCCAGAGAATACAGTCTTCTTAATAAAAATGATATTTTAGAAGAAACACTGTTAATATGCGGCGAGAATCTTAAACTATTATCTATGACAACTCCAAGACATTTCATTCTGTTAACAAAATCTACTCGTATACCATCAAGAGTAACGGTCACATTAAAAAAACAAAAACCCATAACCTTCGTTTTTCCCGGATTAACAGAGAACCCATTGACAGAAGTCCAATCTAATACCTCCCTAATTATAAATTAATACCGTCTTCTAGGACGTCAAAAAAGTGCTTTTCAGCATAGCAAAGGAACTGCACATCATCAGCATAAACAAATGGCTGACAAGACAGACCATTAGCAATTCTCAAGAGATCATTCAAATACATAATGAACAACAATGGACCAATGACAGAACCTTGCTAAAATTCAAAAAAAAAAAAACAGGAAATAAAAATACTAAAACTAAAAAAAATTGTCAAAAAATCAAAAATTCGCCAACTCGTAGAAATTGCAAAAATTTTAAAAATCGCAATAGAAAAAAAAAATTGCCAAAAATTAGAAAAAAAAAACACAAAATCGACAAAATTGGATTAGCAAAATTGAAATTTGAAACTATGTAAAATCTAGTGTTTTACTTTATTTTTATAAAGTTTTTTTTTTGCTAAAAATTCGTTTTTTTCTTTTAGTAAATCCACGCGTAATCGTCAGCTTCGATATCCAAAATTGACTTCTCTTTTGCAACGTTCATTTTATGTAAGCACTGCTCGAATTTTTAATAATTTGCCAATAGTAGCACTAAGATCATTTAAATTGTCATACAATTAAAAGCAAAATTTTGATGTATGTCCAGAATCATGAGTGGTGTTCGCGTTTCTGATTTTGTTTACGTTTGTGGTTGGATTTTTTTTTAACTATTTTACTACAGAATTGATCGACTTAGAATAAATTCTTTTCCAAGTACTTCAGAACCATTTATTGTATTGATTTAACAAAAAAAATAATATATAAAAAGATCCTGAAAAATTCTTAAGTTCAAACATAAATAAGTTTTGGAATTTTAGCACATTTGATTGCTATAAATGCAATTCATGTTTACCCCGATTAAAATATATTTCAAAGTGAGATTTTATGATAAAAAGCTTTATTTCACCACAAAATTTTAGCATTCCAAAATGCTACTAAAAAATGTGTTGAGCTATGAAACTTTCACAACTTGATTTAAATAACAATTTTTATTTTTATTTATTTATTATTCTTCAATTAAATAACCGAGCCCAAAGGGCCATATATGGCTAAGAAATTTAGAGCTATGAAACTTCCCAAACTTAATTTCCAGTATCATTCACTAAATTTTGCTATTTTTTTAACTTCAAAAGCCTCCAAAATGCTACTAAAAAGTGGTGACCCGATTTAAAAAATTGATATGGGGCTATATAAAATTATATATGGGGACATATATAATTATATATAGTCCCACATATAATTTTATATAGTCGTATATCAAATTATATATAATTATATACGAAAATTGTTGGATATAATTATATATAATCAGATATAATTCTATTAATTCTGATATAGAGCAATTCCATATGAAAGCGATCACCTTTTGGACGACCCCTCTCCGATTTTAAAATAAAAAGTCTCAATCGATTGCCCAGCAAAAAATAATGTACCTACATATTTTTTTTTTTTTATAATGACTGGTTTAGTGGTGGTGTGCACCACTGTCATGTGACAAAATTGAAGAATTCTTCATAAGGGACCTCATTGAAAGTAGTTTTTTTTAAAACAAGTTTTTTTTTAAAACAACTTTCAATGAGGTCCCTTATGAAGAATTCTTCAATTTTGTCACATGACAGTGGTGCACACCACCACTAAACCAGTCACATTATTTTTTGCTGGACAATCGATTGAGACTATTTATTTTAAAATCGGAGAGGGGTCGTCCAAAAATTTGCCAATTTTGATCGTTTTCATATGGAATTGCTCTATAATTAGATATAATTATATCCGAAAAATGGGTATGTCTAATTTTATATAATTATATATAATTTGATATAATTTTATATAAATTGCCACCTACATAATTTGACCTAGATTTTGTTTTTTTTACATTGAATTCCTTCTAAAAAACATTAACTTAATAAACCTAACCAGGATCTTACTGTCAAATATTTTTTTCTAATTTGTTTTCTCATATTAACTGAAGTATGGATGTAAATACATATGTAAACTCACAGAGTTATATATTAAAATTTATTTGTACAGTAGAATCTCATAAATTGTGTTCGCTGTGGTGTAATGGTTAGCGCGTTGAACTGTTACACAGATGGTCCCGGGTTCGATTCCCGGTGACGGCAACATCATTTAGAAAAGTAATTTGTGTGAGTTTTCTATCCCTCATATGTATCGCAGTTCCCACCTTCGGTGTTCCCATAGCACTTAACCCCACCGAAGTAAAATAATGAATCAGGGCTACGAACAAAAAAGCTTCAATAAGTTCGCCAACTCTCCATCAGGTGGCAAACAACAACTGTTCTAAGACTTATCATCTCGCGCAATTACAGTGTTGCCATGTTTGAAGCCCTCCTCTTTCCCCACCTTTCATCTCTCCACTATCCACTTTCCAAAGAAAGCAACACATTAAATAGGAAGAATTTCCTGAGTGTTGCTTCTCTTTAAAAAAAAAAAAAAAAAAATTAGAACTCTCACAAATTAGAACCGTCCAGAAATTAGAACCGGCCATTCCAATGTATTGTACGCTCTGAAATTAGTAGCTGTGGTTCTAATTTCTGGAAGTTTTTTTTATTTTGTTTTTTATTTTCACTACAAATTATTTTTTTGCTCATTGAAGTAAAAATAAAACGGGGAGTCCCGAGTTTTTCGTGGTGAGTACAATTCGGTCATATGCATGTGAAATTTGATATGCTTGTACAAAATTAAATACCTAATAATAAAAAAAAATTGTAAAGTTTTTCTATGAATTTAGTATGTTCAATTAATTAAATATTATTAAATAAAAATTGTTTTCTGTTGAAATAAAGCTTACATAACTAGTTTTATTACAATTTTCTGTAAAAAAAAATGTCCAGAAATTAGAACTTTTCAGAAATTAGAACTGCCCGATGTACAAAGTGGTTCTAATTTCTGAGATTCTACTGTATTGCAGTAATATAAACTGAACGTGTTAAAATGTTAAAAAAGATTGCAATATCAATTGCGTTTTAATAAAATGTCGGTTGTTAATCAAATTTTACATATTCTTCAGAGTGTAAGGGTATTTACAAGGCAAGTGTTCCGGGCACTCATACCGGAATGTAACTTGTATATGTTATTGAGGAAAAAAAATATGGAACACATACTTACATAACTGCACAATCTCATATTCAGGGGTAAATAGTACGGTCAAGAGTGACACTAGTGCTATTTTGCATTTTTTGTGAAGGTTGAAAAGATACTACAAATTTGGTATTAAAGCAAGGTATTCCAAGATTTATCCAATGAAACAATGCAAATATTTAAAAGCTTTTAATTTAAAAAGTTTAAAACCAATAGGAAGGTTAGGTTGGGTCGGAGTGGTAGCCGGCTCCGCACACTTACGACTCTGAGGTCCCTTGTGATGCCACGAGACTGACGGATTACCGATCAGACTCCACCGTTGAACCAGTTAGAGCTCCTTACGAAGCTAAGGAGGTGCGGAATACCAGCACCTGAATGATCCCCAAGATCGTGAAAGAACGCCGATCCAAGCGAGCAGGGACATGAACAGAGAAAGTGCTCAATACTCTCCTCCTCCTCGTCACCGCGGTTGCTTTTTTTTTTTTTAAAGAGAAGTAACACTGGAAATTCTTCCATATAATTAGATACATTTAAGTGATAGAAAACTGAAACATATTATTTTTCTAAATTAATGTTGTCGTCACCGGGAATCGAACCCGGGACCATCTGTGTAACAGTCCAACGCGCTAACCATTACACCACACCGCCCACCGCCACCATGTCAGAGATTTCCCCCTGGAAAGCGACAGGAGCGCCCTCGTTCTCCCCAGATCCAGAGCCGGCCAGATGTGCCTTGTCACCACACAAGTCACGCCTTTAGCCCAACTAAGGTCAGTCGCCCTCTCGGAGTAGAGCCGATTGTTCAGCTTACAAGTTGCTAGGGGAACACCAACTCCTGCAAATTCCTCAGGAACTTGCAGGTGGTTCCTAGCTCATCAGCTCTACAGTTCCCTGGTATGTCCCTGTGCCCCGGGACCCACACGAATCGAATGTCGAACTGCTTTGCCATCTCATCCAAGGATGCCCGGCAGTTGAGGGCAGTTACCGTAGTCAGAGACGTTGACCCCAGGGACCTTACCGCGGCCTGACTGTCAGAAAAGATGTTAACGCTATTCTGCATTTTATGTGTACATATTTGTGTTTCAATGGTGGTTATACAATTGAAAATAAAGAACACATTTGTGCATATCAATATATATCATTGGGAATTAACTTATCTGTAGCAATCTTGTCCTTTATTGGGCCCACGATCTACAATACGACTCATAAGATTTTTAAGAAGTTACCAAGGAATACGGCCACCTAATAAGCATTAGAGGAAATAAAACGTTATAACAACCAAATTGTAGAAGATTTTTGATACTTACAATGACTAATCCATATGACCTTTTATTTGTAAACCAATCATCACATTTTTAAATCAATTAAGAGCAATTTATTGCTAGTATGTATTGAAAAAAAATATTTTTTTTCTTTTTGAAGTTTGAAAGATTTTTCAAAAAAAAATGTAATTTTTTTTTTTATAGAGAAGCAACACTCAGGAAATTCGCGAGATGATAAGTCTTAGAACAATTGTTGCTCGCCACCTGATGGAGATTTGGCGAACTTATTGAAGCTATGGATTGATACTTCTTGGAAATATTTGTCTACATATAAGGATTGATTTTATTAAGTAAACCAAAACAACAAAATTGACTTTATTTAAAATAATATTTGGTATTGTATCATAATAATCAGTTTCAATAATTATCTGTGGATTCGTTTTTTAGAATACCCCCGATAGCCAAGTTTTATTTACAAAGTGATAATAAAGTTTCAATGTATTTTTTATAACCACAGTTTATTAAGAAAAAGACTTGTTTCATAAGCAAAGCTCGCGATTTAAAAGTTACGCTTTTTAAGATGACCTCAGAGTCAAGAAAACTTCCGAAATCTAAACATTTTTGAACGAACACATAAAACGTATTAACATAACATAGCATACTAAAAGATTAACATGTTTTCATCTTATAAATACATGATTATTCATAGCATTAAAAAAAGTTTCAAGATCTTGTCATTATGTGTTATTTGGTAGTTTTGTTTAAAATTTGTTTATACAGTTATTAAAAATCTTTTAAAAATGTATATATTTATTTATATGAACCAATATATAATTACATCTGATTATATAAGGCAGATATAATTATATAAAGGACTATATATAGTTATATATAATTTTATATGACACCATATTAACCAACTTGGAAATAATTAACGACATATATAATTATATATGGTGCTATATATAATCTTATATAATTATATATGGCCTATATATAATCTTACATAATTATATATGGCCTATATATAATCTTACATAATTATATATGGCCTATATATAATCTTATATAATTATATATGGCCTATATATAATCTTATATAATTATATATGGCCTATATATAATCTTATATAATTATATGTGTTTATATATAATTATATATGAATTTTTTTACTCGGCGAGCTATGAAATTTTCACAACTTCATTCAAAATATGATTAACAGAATTTAGACGTATAACGCATGACCAAATAGCAAATAAATAACAATTTAGATCTACGGAACTTCCGAAACTTGATTTTATTTATTCGTTCACACAAAAAAAAATCTGGGGGAACATTTATCAAAAATATAACTATTTTCAGTAAAGTTTGTCAATCAACTTAGGAAAATGTAATGTACCAAAAAATAATGACATTTAACCACAAAAACTTGGTAATTCTTTCTTTTTTATTTATGACTATTAAGCAGAAAAACGTATTTTTTTCTATTTCATAAGAATCCCTAAATAGTTTAATAAATTTTCCCACATATTTATATCAAAAATCCATGTGTTAAATATTACTTCTACTAATTAATTAACACCACCTTCCCATTATCACTAAGAATAAAAATACTCCATCCAATTTCCCCTTTGCTATGACTTAGAACTAGAAAAATATAAAACAAAATTTGTATTAGAATTCAGATGTTTATTAAAAAACTAAAACAAACTTACTTCGGCTACTTTATTTTAACCATATATTAAATTAAATTTAAATATTTGATATATTTATGTCAAAATAATGTTTAATTAATGTTTTATACAAATTTTATTTCATTGAAATAAAACTGTTGCATGAATCTTTTTTTCGTTCTCAAAAAAATATTTAACACTTATGTACAAGAAATGACTTATTATCTGTTATGTTCGTCCATAGTTATTTTGTTACATTTTACCAAGTAATACTTAATTAAAATATGCACACAAAATGTTAGAGGTATGTAATATAAGTTTGACATTTTGTAAAGATTAGACATAATCGGAACAGTTGTATAAAATAGATAAATATGTTACGTAATTTTGTATAGTGTATGAAATTACTTGTCACGTGAAAAGTAGTTTAGGAAAATTTTCCAAATGCAAATACAAAATTAACACAAATAGGATACATAATTTAAACAAAACTTGACAAAAAATTCACAGAATTTTAATGAAAACAATTTTACTAAGTATTCTTTCAACGTAATTCCCTCTGGAATTTTTAGTGTTACAGTGGAACCTCGATTATACGGTTTGCACGGAACCGGACTTAGCACGGATAATGGAAAACACGGTTAATAGCAGTTATTTATTTCTCCCGAAAAAATAAATATATCCAGCATGCCGGTTAATAGATGTACCCGGTTAATGGAGGCCCGGATAATCGGGGTTCAACTGTATTTAGAAATTGGACTTAGCCGATAAAAACTGGCTAGAAATTAAGCCGCCCATTACGGCGGCGGCGTGGTTCGTGAAAAATATCGAGGGAGCGTCTTAGCCGCACTGCTCGCTTCTCTGCCTCTTAAGGGTTGAACATTTTTTAAAATGGCTCCAGTTCGGGTCACTTTTAATGGATCTCAGAGAATAAACCATTTTTAAAATCGTAAGAAACTGTCCTTTCATTTAAGTAACATTACTCGTAGGTAATTTTCGGTTTTTGGAACCACACTCATAATAATCCATGCTAAAAATACGAAAATAATGTCAAAACAACAAAAAATTTCGTAAAATGAACAAATATTGGTTTATTTTACGAAATTTTTTGTTATTTTGACATTTATTGGTATTTTTATGCATGGATTATTATCAGTGCAGGGGCCCCGGCGGCACTAATTTTTAGTTCGTTTTTTCCTTTTTTGTATTCCAAATGTCATATTTTTTATGACGTGTGCCCGCTAAAGTGCATTTTTGCCGATCACTTAAACTTACCTACTGGTCCACACAACTGTTCCAAACGTTTTCCTTCCCATATTTTCCACAAAAATGAGGGCAAATAAAATAGTATGGCTTGCAGTAATAAAACAATTACGACCCATTGATAATAACGCAACGAAAGATTTTCTATAGTATTTGGTCCAACTCCGACAGCTATTGTATTACGTGTTTCGTGCATAGCATTTGGTACTAAAAATGTTCCTATGGTCCAGCAATACGAGTGTACAAAGTCTTTAAATTTCAAATCAGTCATACATTGTATGGGATCGCCAAAATATTGTTTGGCCGACAGCATCAAAGTAAAGACAAGCAATATGAACTTCGTACATTTGGAATGCAAAATAAAGATGGTATCATATATATTAACTGTTTTTATCTTTAAATAATTAGCAAGTGGCTTAGCGTCATTAATCATTGTACACAAATTTTTAAAAACGAGAGGATATTAACACGAAAATTTATATATTTTTTTTTTTTTGCAAAAGACGCCGCATCAGATTTTTTCACGACTTTTCAACGGCTTTGAAAACTTTTAAAGATCGCACTTTAATCTTTTACAATTTTACAGGATGGTTCATAAAAAAACAATGCTAAAAATGGTTGCTATTACTTGGCAGCTATTGTTGTCAATTTGGTGCTTTTTAGCTAACACATTTGACCCTATTTGAAAGAAGTGATTTTGACTATGCTTTTTGTGTAGAGTACAAATGACCATTGTGAATAAATTAATTTAAATTACCCCTTTAGGAAATTCTGTATGTCAATACAATGCAATCGATTCGAACTCCAAATCATGGAAAATGTTTTCTTTAAATTCATTTATTACAACTTTATCAATTTATCGATCTAAAGCCACATTTCCACATGTTTTGCAACATATTCTGAATGCCGCATAAGGACTTTTGTTTTTAAAAGTCTATTTAGGCTAAGCACATGTTTTGCCAAAACACATATGCTTTATTCTATTCCAATAGCTTTTTATTCCTTTCCACTTGTTTTGGCAAAACATGTGTTGTGCAATAACGTAAATTGCAACTTGATTGCCGTAAATAAGTTCTTTATTCTTTTTTAAGGTGTGAGTGCCATATAAGTGTTCGTATTTCTGATCTATATTTATGGTTAATTCACACAGAGTTAATCTACTAAAAATGGGATTAACTACTTAATCAATCACTAAACAAGGCGATTAAACCATTTTTAGTCTTTATGATTAACAGTTAATCTAACTTTTTATCTGACTACTATTTCTAAACAACTCTGTATTATACTGTATTGTGTTCAACTCTGTGTTTTTATATAAGTTCGGTTGGAAACGCTAACAAAACATAAATACAAAGTCATATTAAAATTGACGTTATGAGGCTGCAGCAAAAAAATGTTGGCGCTTTCGACAAACACTTTTGCTAATGACGGCATTTTCCTTGTTGCTCTTATGCCGTCTCTTTTAAACGAGGAAGATTAAATTTTAAGTTTTTATTTATGGTAGGTTAACGTTAATCAAGTAGATTAATTTCGTAATCAAATTTAGTTGAATTAACAAATCCAAACTACAAAATTCATAGTCTTTCCACGTTTTCCGACCACTTTCCGCTCAAATTGGAAATGAATTTTCAAAATTTTGAATTTATATTAAAACCACCCCCAACTTTTATTTCTTTTAAAAATACAAACTGGGATAAATTTAAAAATGATATAATTCAGGGACTCTCAAATCATTCGCCAGATTTTTGAAGTAACTTGTCTAATTTGGAGATTGATGAATTTATTGATGAATTTTCTACAACAATTAATTTTATAACAAATATGAATACCGAGAAAATTAGCATGGAAAACAGAAAATTTGTAATATCTGAAAATATAAGGCACCTATTTAAAATAAAGTACAATTGGCAAAAGAATTTAAAGAAAATATATCGTAGGTCCTGGAACCGATTGAATCCTGATTATGTTTTATTGTCAAAACAAATTCAGTTACTATCTATAATTATTAAACGACAAATGGAAATTGAACAAGCTCATTTGTTTTGTGAAAAACTTAAGAACATTCGCCCTGGTCCGAATACGCATAGAAATGTATATAAAATTATAGGTTACAAGAAAAATTGTTTTGTTAATAAGCTGTCAGTAGATGGTGTTTCAATAGATAGCGATACGGAAAA